>JZKD02S1892799.1:765655-780366 GCA_000966675.3 Picea glauca | reverse complement strand
CATGGCTCGGAGTTCCAGTTAACTGACAAAAAGCCTCGTGTCCCGGCGGAAACTTTCCTGATTTTTTGCTTTGTTAGGTACCCGCGGGCTGTAGTGGGTTAGCCTGCGGATACCCACATGCAGTAGAAGGACAGCAAGCGGTCACCCGCGCCTAGTGAGAGGTTAGGGCGTGAGTCTCTTGATTTAAGTGGTTTTTTGAGGAATTGTTCAGCATGGCTTTGGCTAGGAAGAGGCATGAGTAGGCTTGATGCCAGGTAAGCAGGGATAGTGCAATTTAGGGTTATAACACTGAGGTAGCCAAAGGATATCTAATCTAAATTTCATAGGGAAGGTGAAGTAAACAAGGTCGAAATTCAAGGGAGGCTAAATTCTTTTGATGATGATTTCTAAGGTATGTTATTTACAGGTCATCTCACCATTTTCACAATAATGGTTTTTATAGAATGATTCATACCGTGAAATTGGGAGGCCATGGAGGAAACATATCCAAGTAGCTGTGATAAAAATTTAATCTTGTGGTTCGTTGTATTTTTCGACTTACATGCCGTGGAAAAGAGGGTTTGTGGCTAGTCTTGAAACTAGTCTAAAACAAGTGTTTCGGGTAAAAAAGTCCTAACTTCGTCATAACAGATCCAAATTTAGTAACACAAAATGTATTGGTTAGATTAGATCCTTTAGTATTCTTTTACCATTTTCATATCCATAAAACAAATATTCCATGTGGGGCATGCTCAAGTTTGCTCTTTAGAATAATCCAAAATTTAACAGGTAATATCAAATTTTCTATATCTCCTTTTCTGAGAGGTTTCAAGTATTGAAACCTTGAGGAATTGCACAAAAGACATTGAAGAATATTTTGTAATATTTTCACATCTTTATTCATTATAGGTACATAGTTATGATTATTTCAAGTTAGGGTTGTTGACTAATCCAAAATTAGTCATGTGAGACTAAAGTAAAGTTTGATGAAAATGCTAGTCTCTTGTTGTTACAGTTAAGGAAGGTTTGCAGGTATGTGATCATATACACCAGGTATATTACAGAGTTACAAATCATATTTGGATGATGAAATTAATGGGGGATTTTGGTGGAGGTACATGTTGGGTACATGGTTGTGACAAGTAGTTGATGAGTTGGCACATACATGAGGTGTATGGTTTATAATGTTGGTACATATTGATGATTTATAGTTTATGTGTATTTGATGCATTATTCATACATATTTGGTGCATGGTTGATGCACTCATTGATGGTACAGGTTGAGGTATAGTTTTGTACATGGTTGATGCACTTGTTTATGGTACAGGCTGATTACAGGTTGTTTGGTACAGGTTGGTGCATGGTTGATGCACTTTTTTATGGTATAGGTTGATTACAGGTTGATTGGTTCAGGTTTAGAAAAGTATATATCACAGTGATAGTGTGACAATGGTTCCATCATTCTACTTATCTTTCAGGGTGATTGGACGGGGAAAGGAAAGGTGGTTGTAGCCACCTTCTGGTTGTAGCTGGTGAAGATAGGGGGTTGTAGCTAGAGAATTGGGGAGTTGGATATTCCCTCAGGTTGTATGATGAAAAACTAGGGGGTTGTAGCCTCCTTCTGGTTGTAGCCAAATAATTGGGGATTTGGATCTTCCTTTAGGTTGTATCTCGATAAACTAGGGGGTTGGAGCCTCCTTCCAGTTGGAGCTAAAAAACAAAGGAAGTCGGTGCTTCCAATGGATGTAATTATTAAAGACATATATTAAAAATCATTATGTGGTTTCCTCCCACTTTTGGTTTCACGTAAAGCAATGGTGTACTGTGTATGTGTGTTATTTCTCATTTGTTCATTGTTTATTTACTCTACAACTATTGGATGATAATGATACATCGATATAACACTTGCATTTTATGGTGAAAAAAGATTAAATTTCTCTATTACTGATTCACCCCCCTCTCAGTAATCCAACAATTGGTATCAGAGTAGGTTCCTTCGGGAAATAGCTTAACAACTAGAAGGAGATCATGGATTATTTTGAGAATTGAGTACCAATGTTTAATGGTCAGAATGGTTTAAAGTATGAGATGTGGAGAAGAAGGACGAAAGTATTTTTATAGGCACATAAACATTATATTTTCCTATTAGTTGTTATAGTATATGATAGTTCAAAAAGGGAAAAGACTGAAGCCAAGAATAAATTGAAGAAGAATAACAAAATAGAAATGGGTTTCATATGGGAAGGATTACCTAATCTGATAAGAGAAAAGGTTGGTAAATGTTCATCGGCCAAAGAACTTTTGGATAAGTTACATGAAATATATTCTTCACCCATTGAAGTTCAAAAAATACCAAACAAGATGCAGATATAGATCAAGAAGAATTGTGTTCATCATGCCAAACAGATTCAGAAGATGAAGAGTACATAATCACTAGAGGTATGTTGGTTTTCTTTAATTGCGAAAAATGTGGACATCTTGAAATAGAATTCCATGAAGGAAATGAGACAAAAAATAATTGAAAAGGAAGACAATTATGAAGAAGAATCGATTAGTGTTTTAGTTAAATTGAGAGAAGAAAACAAGTCACTCAAAAAAGATTTGATGAAACAAAAGGAAAGTGTTCACATTTTTTAAGAATCCCAACAGGTCATTGAGAACTTAAAAACTCGGCTAGAAGAAGCCAACAAGATCGAAGAAAGTCTTGAATATCAAAAGAAGTATTCAGAAACCAACATAGAAGCATAGAAGGAAGAATCAGAAATGAGAGAGAAGATATTGACAAATCATCTTAAGGAAAGAACCAATGATCCAAACTAGCTTGAGGCAGAGTTGGGTCAAGAAGAGAAAGGACTTGAAGAAGAAATAATCACATTAAAAATTCACTTTGAAGAAGCAAAAATAACAGAAGAAGTCATGAATTCTTAGATAATGAAGAAAGAATAAGGGGTTGAGAAGCTTGAAGAAGAAGTTTTCACATTGAGAAGTAAAATCGTCAAGCTCAACAAGAACGTTGAAGAGACAAAAACATCCACATCCGTTATAGAGAATGAAGAGAAGCACTCTTGTTTGATAGAAAACAATAATGAAGAAAATAGAAAGAGTTATGCAGAAGTACTCAGAGTAAGGAATCATGGTCAACCATAATCTAAGAAAAATATTGAAGATACATGTTCAAGAAGAACATCCATGTTCAAGCCACAAATAAGCTTCAATCATGATCATGGTCAGTGAAGGAAAAAATTCATAAGGATTATGCCACAAAGAAGATGATTCACTCCCAGGTATGAAAATTCATTTTATGGTCATTGTTTTTATTGTAATAAATTTGGACATAAGGTTGTAGATAGTAGGGATTATAAAATAAATGTTCAAGCAAGAAATTCCTATGTGGCCCCACGTAACATTGAATGTTACAAATGTCATAACTATGGACACATAGCTAGTGATTGTAGAAGCACGATCGATAATTCCATTAAAGAGAACACTAATATCAAATGTAATAAAGTATGGATAAGAAAACATGAAGAAAAGGTGAACAAAGACCAGGTCCCAAAGATCAAAACATTGGCAATAAAATGAGATGAAGAAAATTCTATAGAGAAAAAGAAAGATGTCAGATACATAAAGGTTTGGAAAAGAATTGAAAGAAATGAAGGACATGTAAATAAGGAACAAGTTCAAGAGATTGTACATTCAGACATTGTAGTGAAATATGAATCTACCAATGAAGATGATGATGAATACACATCAGAGAGGTGATGAATCTACCAATGAAGATGATGATGAATACACATCAGAGAAGGAATTGTTCTGAACCATTCGGCTTAGAGACTCCCATGTAACATGAATATTGGAGAGGGGGAGTTTGTGCGATAGTTGTGACAAACCAAATAACATTCCTTCAAGAAACTTGTAGAGTTTGAATAGATAGATCCAGAGCAGTTAGTTAGCAGAAGTACAATCAGTTGTAGTAGTGATAGTATAGTGATAAATGGGTCAACATTATGGATAGTTATGCAGTAGAATCTTAGATAATATGGATAGAGATGGATTCATAAGAACACTTAGTAGGTTTGGACATATATATGATAGTGGACAAGAACATCAAGTCATATATTGGTTCAAAGAGTGGTTCAGAGACAAAGAAACATTATCATAATGGATGATAATTACACAGGAAATGGCTCAAACAATGCTAATGGATTAAAAATTGACAGATATTTTTTGGACACATGCAATGCATATAGAAGTTCACATTCAAAATAGAGTAACGCTTAGAAACAACATTGACAAAACTCCCTACGAGCTATGGAAAATAAGACCAACAAATGTGAATAACTTTAGAGTATTTGGAAGAAAATGCTACATCAAAAGAGAAGATGGAAGAATGGGAAAGTTTGACTCTCATGTGGACAAAGTATTTCTTGTTGGTTACTCAAGTACAAGGAAATAATACAAGTGTTACAATCTAAGGTTGAACAAAGTTGTGGAAAGAATCAATGTAATAATTGATGAAACGGGTGGACAAGAATTAAAGGAAGAAGAAAATGAATCAATGGAACAACTTTACGAATAAGAATCAGAAGATGAAGAAGAAGTATACATTGAACAACCAGAAGGATTTCACTTGTCAGTGTTAGCACTAAGAATCACCTTAAGATTGGATGGAAGGAAATACCAGTACCCATCAGGTTATCTGTGATTATAAGAGTGTTTTAAAAGGATCAAATGGAAAAGACTCAAAATGATAATGTTCCAACTCAAAAAATAGGGCTAGCATGCACCAACAATCAAGGTCTTGGCTAACTTCAATTAGTAATTGGGAGTGAGTATGAAAAGAGGGAAGACTTAAATGAGTAGGGTGTAGGGGCTACTGTAAACATCAGGTCTAAAAAAATACTAAGGAAGAAATATTATTAACACAAGATCTTCTTGAGTTGAGAAACTAAATAATCTAAATAAACATCATAATAATATAATGATCAAACATCCACCATAATATCACCACAACCATTCATGTGAATCATTCAAAGCATGAACATTTAGCATCAAAATCAAATAAGATGAAAGAGAAGTTGATTTCTATTAACCAAGATGTCTTAAATCAAGTACATAGGCAGTTCACAGTGACTTCATCAAAATATTACAATCTAAGGGAGCCTTTCTCAACCATCTGACCCTACTAAAACATTTCATCTATCTATTTATAACAAAATAGAGGCAATAGATGAAGGTACGAGCTGGCCTCTTTCCCCTAAAAATCCCTAAGAATTTATTGCATCTAACAACTTGACTAACAACCTATGCTATAAAATAGGAAAATGTTTGTGACTAATCCAACCAATCTTCAAACTGAATTGATTCCCCTTTGTTGTGCAACTCCTTGTTTGCCATGTGTCCTTCATGAGCATGTGGCTGTCATCATGTTGCCAGCTATTTTTTCTGCAATCTTCTCCATCATCAGCTATCCAAAAATTTGTTAGCTTGACCCTCCTGGATCCCTGGTGTCTGTTGGTAGCCTCTTTGAGTAGCACTCTGAGTAGCGCACCTCAAAACTGGACAAGTAGAAAAGGTAGCACCAAACCTTCTTATCACCTATGAAAAAATTGGCCTCTGTGAGATATTAGGTAGAAAATTATGTTAGCGCCACTTTGGTTTGTCTGTGTGCAAATTTCATCTCTGCCAGATATTAGGTAGCGAATTTTGGTAGCGCCACTGTGAGTCTCTATGCAAATTTAGGTAACACCGTCAAAATGCAACACCTCCATCTTGAACACATGCAGAGAAAGTAGTAACTTTGAATATTATCAAACCCATTAACTTTAGGTGATTTGGCAGCACTATAGGTAGCACATCAGTGAAACACCAAAATAGACTATTCTGTAGCACCATAGTGCTACAAAATGTCTGCATTCTTACTGCTGAAAGAGATAGCTCTTCTCAAAAAACCCAAAACTCAGAACATCAGGCACTTAGAAGCCTATATAGGTGGTGGAGGTAATATTTCAATAACATTTTTGCCTCACAAGAAGGAACCATCCTAAAAAATGGGGTTCACCATTCACCAACTATTTCATTACCTTGACACTTAACCTCCACAGTATTTTTAATTCCTTTTCCCTTATTCTTTTGTACAGGGGTTTCTGGTAAGGATTGTTCTTCAAAAACCTCTTTAGGAACTGATGTCCTTGTGGAAGGTTTCCTTCCCCTGGTATTGGCTATTGGTGGAGAAGAGGGGAAGTGTAGCTTCTTCCCTTTCTTCATTTCATTTTTGGTAGAAGAAGGAACCTCTTCTAACCCTAGTGGAGGAGGAGGTGAAAACTCTCTCTGTGGGGAGTGACAAGCTTCCTCCTCAGTTCCTGTGACATGCTTGATGACCTCTAAAAATTGAACATGATCTCTTCCCTTTCTCTTCCTGTTGGTCCCTTCTTTAGTAGCACTGGTGGGTGATAAAGGGCTTGCATTCTGTGATTTAGAAGTAGATTCTATATCCAACTTGAAGTGAGAAGCAACAAAAAAATGTTCCCATGAAATATATTTCTTACTCAATTCCTTAGAGGCTAGCATTCTAATCAATCCAGCGTGGAAGATGCTAATATCCACATCCTTAGACTTGGATTGAATCATGTCTAACATCTTATCTATGCTCCTTAACAAATAATAGGGAATATTCAATTCAATTTTACCAGTAAAATGTAGCAGAAGCCTTATATGGTAGTGGTACAATGTGTTAAACCTCCCTTCACATGTAAAGTATCTTTGGATGATATTCAATATCCTATCAAACTACTCAATCAATTGATTCCTTGTCATAGCTTTAGAAAAATCACTGGCTTGATGTTCAGGATTAAGGAAATCTTTAAACCTTTAGACAAATCACTGGCTTGATTCAAAGCCATGGCTTTAAACTATTTCTCACCTATGATATGCATTCTTGTTGCAGCTGAAATAGAAGCCTCATTCACCGCAAATTCTAAATCCCATACCTTGGTTCTCCTACCATCAAAATGTAAGGAAAACTATCTTGTCACCTCAATATGTCCTCTTTGCATATTCTAGCAGAAAGAGAGGTATCCCACTCTTTGAAAAGCTTCTCTTGCCATGAGATATGTATAAAAAATATGCATATCCACAGGTTCAGTTCTAACCACCTTCCCCCCTTTGTGTGTCTTCTTCATCTGAGGAGTCTCCATAGCTTAGAATTAAAGCTTATTGTATCTTATGGGATAGTAATGACCAATAGGACCTAAAGTCAAGATTCAAATGGACAAAGCTTACCCTTTAAAATAGACTTCTGTTAATAAGCCAAGACTTGACTGTGGAAACCCCACCCATAGATTTGTGCAGGTATTGAAAGTTTAGAAAATGAGAGGGTACTTTGTAATTGGCCCTTTTGAAGATGGGTCAAAAAATGCTCAACTCAAATGTCAAAGGAAGCAAGGGAGACATCGTGTGGTTAAGAAATGCCTTTTTGGGTAGTGCAATGCGTATGTAGAACATAGACTGTTTAGATGTTGTAATCTCAATAGCTATGGTGGGTGGACGTATCAGACTTTGACACCTAGGTAGTGAAGTTCATAGGTTTGAGATGAGATGAGAGAAGGATAAGATGATGCGAATAAATTCTCTCACAATTGTGCAAGCTCGATAATCCAAACTATGAGCACTAATTCCCTGTGAAACGTTATGTGTAGAAGAGGAAACACGAGATACATGTGGAGTAAACATTTGTTTGAATTTTCAGTGAGATTTCAGGATGAATTCATGAACATCATGGCCTCAAAATCTAACTCAGTATCAGATCTGGAAGCATTGCTATTGTCTTGTCAGAACTGTGATTTTGTGCAGTGCAACACTCTTGAATTTTCAAAATCACAAACCATTATCAGGGCTCGTAAACACGAGATCTTAAAGGTGTATTTTAACCAACTCTTGGTGCTAAAAACAAGGAACATGACATCAGTCATGGTAATCATAACTCGTGGTGGAAACATAATGAATGGGAAAGGAGTTATGGAAATGCTTGATGAGTGGGAAACACTCCAATTCAAAAACTTATTGGACAGGTAAGCAAGGACATCAAGGCATGCCCACAAGGTCATGATGAAAAAAATGGTGTGTCAAATTTGTCTAGTCATCGGAAGGATCGATCCTAGTGAAAAATCATGAAGGGGACCAAATCTTATGTCATGAAAAAAAATGGTTCTAAGTCCAAAATCAAATGAGGATCAAAACATAACCTATGACTCAACACTTTATTTATCAAAGGGGTCCTAACCAACATAAATTTAAAAGGGGTGAAGATTTTAAAAATTAAAATCTAAGGCTAAGGAAAGGATAAAAATAAACTAAAAACCCAAGGAAACTTAGTGTGATAACATTGGCTCCATAGGGTATGGCATGCTCCCCGTGGGCTGCCAAGAATGAGTAGATTTAGTGCCTTGGGCTTAGTTATTGAAACAAAAACAAAAGAAAAATGATATTTACAATGGCATGGAAATCCACTGAAGGCTAAAAAAAGGTACTTTTTCAGAAATTGCCCATTGACTAGGCCACCAAAATCTTCTTCATTCTCCATATTCTGCAACTTGAAAGTGTTATTATAGAATACGTCAGAGATTTTGAAAGGACTGATCCATAAAGCGTCAAATTTACTGTGCTTTCCTTTATATTGCTTCGGTGCATCCCACTTGAGCACCAAATCACCTAGTTGAAAATCCTCTTTGTTCACTTTCTTGTCGAATGCCTACTTGATCTTCAGTTTATGATCATGTGCTTTGTCTACAAGCTACTCCAGAGTCTATTTTACTTCAACCAGTTGCTAAATCCTTCTGATCATATGATCGGGATCCCCTTGGTGATATTGGAATAATTTTGCCATCGGTAAGGAAAGTTGAGAAGGAAAAATGGCTTCAACTCCATACACTAGCTGGAAAGGGGAAAGTCCCAAGGACCTCTTTATCGTCACTCTGTCATCCCATAGAGAAATTTTGAGTTTTGAGTCCCATGCCTTTTTTTTATCTTCTAACATATTTTTAATGACATTTATAAGGCTTTTGTTTGAAGATTCTACAAGACCATTTCCCTAAGGGTAGTAAGGCGTAGAGTGAATCAATGTGATCCCAAAATTTTCACAGAAATGAATTAATGGTTCATCCTTGAAAGATGCAGTATTATCAGTGACGATTCTATTCAGACACCCAAACCTTGCCATAATGTCCTCAAGGAAACCAATGATCACTTTGTGGGAAGCATTCCTTGTAGGAATAGCTTCAATCCACTTAGTAAAGTAATCTATAGTAGTCAAGATCCATCTATGTTGGCCACTAGAAGTGGGAATAATTTCCCCAATAAAATCTAGGCCCCACTGTTGAAAAGGTCTTGAAGCTACCACATTTTTTAATGGAAAACACTTAAGTTGCTACTTTCCAGAGAACTTCTGACACTTAGCACAGGCTCTGATATTAGCACAAACATCGGTAAACAAACTAGGCCAGAATCACCTAGCCTGAGGATCTTGTATGTCATGGTTCTCCAATAATGATGCCCCCCCACATAAACTATCATGAAAATCAGACATAATCTTTTGGGCTTCTTATTGGTCTAGGCACCTCAAAAGCACTCCTAATGGATCTTTCCAATACAAAATTTGATCAACAAGGCAATATTTTATTGATTTGAGTTTTAAGGCACTCACCTTTTTTTTTCCATATCATTTGGAGGCTGTAAATTTTGTAGGAAAAATATAATGTCCTTGTAACAGCTACAATCTGTCAATGCAGAGATGACTTGAGAACCTTTATCAGTTAATTCAGCCTTCTGATATTCTGAACATGAGTGGATGAAATTCACCCCCAATTCTAAGAAATTTGATTCAACCAACAGCTTGGCTAAACCCTGGCCTTTAACCAATTTGGTAGGCTTAATTTCCAAATCAAATTCAAGTATTTTAGCAATCCACTTGCTCCTTTTTCCATCTATATTAGGCTGAATAAGAATTTATTTTACAATAGTTGATGGGACATAAGTAATGACTCTCGAATGTAGGACATAAACTCTGAAAGACTTAAGAGATTTAACCAATGCATAGGATTTCTTATCCATGATGTCATATTTTAATTCAACATCTCTCAATGACCTACTGAAAAAGGAAATGGGTTGCTCTAAGCCTTCAACGTTCTTCTGCAATAAAATTGTTGCTACTGTATCAAAAGAAGCAAAAGAAAATATAAGAAAGTCCTTAGACTAGTCTGGCTTGATAAGAATCAGAGCTTTAGTCAAGGAATTTTTTATCTGATCAAAATAATCATGGGACTCATATTCCATTTAATCTCACTACCCTTCTTCATCATGGCTATGATATACTTAACCAACTCAGCAAAATTTGACACAATTCTTCTCAAAAAATTAATCTTTCCCATAAAATATTGAACCTATTTTTCGGATCTAGAAAGTGGCAATGTTTGTATAGCTTCAACCCTACTGGAATCAATCCTTACCCCTTTAGCCATTACAATATGCCCCAATAATTTTCCTTCTTTCATGGCGAACAATGAATTTTTCAGATTCAAAGAGAGACCAAATTTTCTGCATTTGAAGAAAACCTTTCTTAAGTGATCACAATGTTCTTTATCAGACTGAGAGAACATTGTTATTTCATCTAAATAGATAACAACAAATGTATCCTTCTCTCCAATAAATTCTATGTCCATATCTCGCTGAAAAGTCGCCCTTGCATTAATCAAACCAAAGGGCATCTTGGCGTACATAAATGTACCCCAAGAAGTGGTAAAGGTCGTCTTCTCTCTATCTTCTAGAAAAACAGAGACCTGATTGTACCCAGAAAAACCATCAACCATGGACATCCTGGCTGCTCTTGTCACCTTTTGTAATATGTTCTCCATATTGGGCAAAGGGTAATTATCCTTTTTAGATATTCTATTCATATTTCGTAAATAAACACAAAGTTTGATTTCTCCATTATATTTTCTTAATGAGACCAAATTGGCCACCCATTCGAAATACCTCAAAGGATTGATAATTTTTTCATCTAAAATCTTTTTTACCTCTTTCTCCATGACAGGAAGTAACATAGGATTCATTTTCCTCAACTTTTTCCTAAAGGGTTTGGTGTCTTATTTTAATGGAATCTTGTTCTCTATAATGCTTGTGTCATAATTTCTGAGATCTTCATAAGTTCAAGCGAATACATCAACAAATTACTTCCAAAACTTAGTATATTATTCCCTTTTCTCTTCTGATAGGCTGCTTGACAATTTGACATATTTTGGATTATGTTCAGTGCCCAAATTGCACTCAGTTATATCAACATCATCAGTGGATACCTTCCCTTTCATTGCCACATCATTATTGTCAAATAATCTTTCCAAAGGAACTAGTCCTTTTGGAATATGATTGCTAGGTAGCTTCACAATATGATGATTAGAAATTTTATTGAGGAAAACATCATCATGAGGAGTAATTTATGAATCATTATCCCGATCAATGTGTAATGCAGAAAAATCATCAACAGTCTCGAGGAAATTTTTAAGTTCTAAATCATCTTCGAACACCTTCCAATATTTTACATTGTCTAGTATAGAAGGCCTACACTTGACTTCTACATCATACTTGATTTTAGGTGGTATAGGAATTTTTAATTTGCTTGCTGATATAGCCAAAGAATTATCCATGGTATTCTCTTCTCTAGGAATAAATAAAATGTTAAAAGGTGAGAAAAAACTATCCACCAAGTCGCACACTTCATTTCTGTAAGATCTAAGCCTAGGGTTCTTTGTTTGATAAATATTTTTAATCTGATGGACTATTAATTTAGCATCCACAAATACTGTTAGCTCTTCTATTCCCATGTCTTTGGCAGCCCCCAGTCCCAAGACAAGAGCTTCATACTCTTCCACATTATTAGTAGTTTCAAATTCTAGTTTATATGACAAAGATATAGTCTCTTGAGCCAGTGAGACAAACACCACCCCAGCACCATCACCTTCCTTAGAAGAGTATCCATCAAAGAACATCTTCCAGACATAAGTGGTTAGAGGAGGATCCTCACAAAAGGTAACAGACTATTTTCTGATTTCAAGAGGGGCCTCAAGAGTGTCAGTGAGCTGCAAAATGGTAGATCACAAATTGGTATCAAAAGAAAAAATAGGATGATTTGTGAGGTTTTCTTAATCACTAATGATGTAAGCCAATTGATCTTCCCTGTAAAGTCTTCTATGCTCCCCCCCAAAAACGCGAATAGTATCATATGAGAGATCCAACTGCAAAGTTCCTACAACTCTTTTTATCCAAGATCTCAACAAAATCATGCCAAACTTGGGAGGAACATCAACCACCACAATATCCATGGCTACGCTTTTCATGGGAAACTAAAATAAGGTAACAACCAGATCTTTAATGACCCCCAATAATTTCACTTCCCTAGAGTCAAAAGAATATAAGTCATGATAGGTCTTTGTGACTTCCAATCCTAGTTCATCCATAAAAAAAAATTGCATGAGATTGTGGGATGCCCCTGAATCCATGAGACAATTGTGAAGCACATTATAATGCATATTTAGTGAGGTATAGAAGGTTGGGGATGAATCGTCTCTATATTCTATCAAGGGACCTAAAATCACTGTTGGTTTTTCATCCTGCAAATTTTTTGAATCAACGACATTTGGAGAAGATTAAAGCTGTAGCATTTTGGAGAGGTATTTTTTAAATTCTTCATTTTTTATCAGTTCCAAAAAGGGTACACGAATCTTGATTTTTTGGATCTCATTCTCAAAACTAAAATAATAAGTAGACTTTAGGATTTCTTTGGCTTTAGGAGCAGGATTTCTGATCAGAACTTGTGGACTTTGAGTATCTTTTTCCTTACTGCTAACTGTCACAGCCTTGGCAGAATTTTCCTTTTGGGAAGGTTGATTAGGAGCATTATTTTTTTCTTCATTCTTATTGGATCTTAGATTATATCTATTATTACTTTCCTTTTCTTTATCTCCCTTACTTAATTCATTTATTTGAATATCCATCAAGGATTGCTCATAAGAAGATTGAGTCAAGTGTGGGGATGGGGATGTGTCACCTAAGCAATGAATCTCAGGATCAACTTCTATCTCTTCTCCTTCTTCATCAACAACCAGGTTATTTTGTAAAGGATTTTGTACCCTCTGATCATCTCTCTCTCTCTCTCTCTCTCTCTCTCTCTCTCTCTCTCTCTCTCTCTGTTTCTGGGATCTCTGGGAAGGATTTGGGGAGAATTATTTGGTGTCCTGAAGTTACCTCTATTATCAGTATTTTGAGTGTTTCTGTAGGTCTGTTTTCCTTCAATTTTTAATTTCTCTATCTTCGTGGAAAGGGATTTTACTAACTTGGTAAGATCCTCCACTTGAGGATGAATAGTATGGGAGTCAGAAGTTGAGGCTTCATTTCTTCTTTTTCTTCTATCCCTATTAGATTTTCCTCTGAATTTATCAGATGCCACTATGCTAGATTATACCTCCAAGTTTGCATCTTGCATATGAACTAACTGTTACAAAAACAGGACCACGGAGCAATAAAATAAAACAAATGCAAAAAAAAAATAGAAGACACACAATACAAGAGAGACACATATTTACGTGGTTCACCCAGTGTGGGCTACGTCCACCAGAGAAATTGCCAGGTCCTTCCTTTATTATTATCCAACAAATGAAGGGATACAACCTACAACAAAACCCGATGTAACTTCCTCTTCTTTCTCTCACAGTATCCTCTCTCAGAATACAATATTCACTACCATTCATAGCCGTGATACATTTCCCTCATAAAAGAGGGTTGCCTTCTAGGGAAAAAAACCCTAACATAATCTCTACCATTAGAATTGTGACCTTATAATGAACGGTCTTGATTTACAATGAAATTACAATATACTTTTACAAGGCAATTTTTTTCTTCGGGGGCTTCACCCCCGAACCCCTGATGGGGGCCCTCTTTCCCCCAAACCCCCCAGCCAGGGGGATAGGCCCCCCGGACCCCGTAGAGGGGGTACCCCCCCTAAGTACTCCCTCACATGGAAGAGTGTACATACTTCTGGGGTGTAAATACTTCATGGGGTATAAACACGGCTGAAAGTAAAAGACCTATAAATCAGGAAGATAATCAGGCTCCACAACCAACAATATCCCACTTGGATACTGATCTCAACAACTCCACCGCTGTTGTATATGCTGGACTCTGAACCTTCTTGGACCTGGAAAATTTCTCATTTTCATATTCATTCTTGAAGACCAACTGAAACTGAGCAAGAACTCAGTTTCTCCCTGGTTACTCCCTTTGTTAACATGTCTGCAATATTTTGGCTAGTGTGTATCTTTTCCAGCTGCAATTGTCCATCTTCCAAGGTGGATCATATGAAGTGGTACCTCAACTGTATATGCTTAGTCTTCTAATGGAAGGCTGAGTTCTTTGCAAGTTGAATGACACTCTGACTATCACAGTACAACTTGTTGTTCTCTTGCTTCTTTTCCAATTCCTCCATAAACCTTTGTAACCAAATCATCTCTTTACTAGCCTCTGCAGCAGCAACATACTCTGCCTATGTTGTTGAAAGTGCAACAACCTTTTCCAGTTTTGAAATCCAACTTACTATTGTTCCACCTATAGTAAAAGCATACCCTGTGGTGCTCCTCCTGTTGTCTTTATCACCTACCATATCTGAATCAACATATCCCTGTAGAAAA
>JZKD02S1892799.1:724689-763693 GCA_000966675.3 Picea glauca | reverse complement strand
CATCTTCATATTAAATAATCTCTTCATTAGAAATACCTTATTCGACGCCGAGGGTTTTTTATACAATTTGGCCAACGCGTCCATCAAACCCTTCGTTGTCTTTTCTTTCGAAATATTGAAATCCACCGACACTGCCAGGCTTAGCCATATCGTTCCTAAAGCCTTTTTGTCAAGAATCTCCCATTCTTCATCCTTCATGGCTGTCGGCTTCTTTGCTACTCTGCTCAATGGTAGGAATAGATCCTTCTGATATAAATCATCTTCCATCTGCATCTTCCATAACTGGTAGTTTTGGTCGTTAAATTTCTCGACCCTAAACTCTCCATCTTCCGACATTGCTCCCACTAAAACCAGGAACCCTCTTTTCCCGCGAGTTACCTTATGCTCTGATACCAGTTGTTAGAAAAATAGGATCACGGAGCAATACAATAAAACAAATGCAGAAAAAAAAAAAGAAAAAAAGACACACACTACAAGAGAGACACAGATATACGTGGTTCACCCAATGTGGGATACATCCACTAGAGAAATTGCCAGGTCCTTCCTTTATTATTATCCAACAAATGAAGGGATACAACCTATAGAAAAACTCGTTGTAACTTCCTCTTCTTTCTCTTAGAGTCTCCTCTCTCAGAATACAATATTCACCACCATCCATAGACACGATACATTTCCCTCATAAAAGAGGGTTGCCTTCTAGGGAAAAAACCCTAACATAATCTCTACCATTAGATCTGCGACGTTATAATGAACGGTCCATATTTATAATGAAATTACAATATACTTTTACAAGGCAATTTTTTGCTTCCGGGGCTTTGCCCCCGAACCCCTACTGGGGGCCCACTTGCCCCCAGACCCCCCAACCAGGGGAATAGGCCCCACGGACCCTACAGAGGGGGTACCCCCTCTTCACTCCCCCTCATGGAAGAGTGTACATACTTCTGGGGTGTAAATACTTCATGGGGTATAAACACGGCTGAAAGTAAAAGACCTATAAATCAAGAAGATAATCAGGCTCCACAACCAACACTAAGGAGGCTAATCTTCTTTCTCTCAGTAGAAGGCATAACTCGGGGTCAAAGGCGTTGGCATAAATAATTTTTTCATAGGTTTCAGTGGGTTTTATCTCATCATGAATCTTATTATACATTTTGTTAAATATTTTAGAAAAGTTAGAGACAGACTCTCCTTCTTTCCCTTTTAGGGATCCAAATTTAGTGATGTAGTACAAAAATTCCTTTTTTTTCCCCCAATCCCTCAAGAAGGCTTCATCTAATGCTTCAATTCCAGTAATGGATCTAGGGACCAGACCCCTAAACCACTTCCTAGCCTCACCAAAAAGGCTTTGGACGAAAACCATCATCCACACATCCTCATTTTCAATGTTTTGATTATCCACATAGCTGTAGAAAGCAACAAGATGTCCCTCAAATGTTATATCTTCTTCTCTAGTAAAATTAGGCATGTATTTAAAATAATCTCCAGGAGGGAGAGCATTCACTAGCTGAGGTAAGAAAAGAGGATTATATATTGTAGCCACTATGGCATCCATCCTATTTGTAGGGGGGTTAATAACTGTCAATTGACTTTGAGCTCTTGGTGAACAAGGAAGAGAAGGAGACTTGACTGTGTGCAGACTAGGAGAAGAAGGAAAGGATGAAGGGGGGGTTTTAGTTTTCACAATAGAAGGCTAAGCCTTGGAAGAAGATGGTAAAGTATGTAAAGGGGATGAAGTTTCCACTTCTTTGGCAGCAGAAATTTTAACAGGAGGTGGGGTAACAAATCCTAAAGTAGGGAAATCTTCAAAACTATTAATACTGAAACACCTTTCAATGTGAGGGGAAGAAAAAATGTCAATGCTTTATTCTTTCAAATTAGTTTCAAAGGAAGAGTATTCGACAGGAAACTCTACAAAATCAAGTTTCTTAGATACTTCAGCAGAAGGTAAAGGAAGCTTACTTGATATAACAACTGGAGTATCAAAAGTTGAATCAAGCAACTAACCAGAAGCGCTTGTAGCAGCAACATAATTTTTTTTTGCGAAGCCTTTCCATTCTTGATTATTTTCTCTAGGCCAGCCTCATATGGAACCAAAGGTAGTTGTGGATTTGATCTTGTATGTTTTCCTTTATGTGCCAGAGATGAAACAATGGAGTCGCTAGGTGCAGGCTACAATCTTCAAGATATTAAGTTCTAATGCACCTTTAGGAATACTATGCTCTGTCGTTTAATCCTAGGGAAAAGTATTCAAATCGTTCCCCGACAAAATCAACAAGAATTTTAGCACTAGGAATCACTTTTAGATTCCATGGAAGGCAAGTCCAGTACCCATTAGGTTATTTGTGATTATAAGAGTGTTTTAAAAGGGTCAAATGGAAAAGAATCAAAATGATAATGTTCCAACTCAGAAAATAGGGATAGCATGCAATAGAAATTAAGGTCTTGGCTAACTTCAATCAGTAATTGGGAGTGAGTATGAAAAGAGGGAAGACTTCAATGAGTAGGGTGTGGGGGCTATTGTAAACATCAGGTCTACAAAAATCCTAAGGAAGAAAGATTCTGAACAAAAGATCTTCTTGAGTTGAGAAGCTAAAGAAGATAAATAAACATCATGATAATATAATGATCAAACATATACCATAATATCACCACAACCATTCATGTGAATCATTCAAAGCATGAACATTTAGCATCAGAAGCAAATAAGATGAAAGAGAAGTTTATTTCTATTAACCAAGATGTCTTAAATCAAGTACATAGCTAGTTCACAATAACTTCATCAAAATATTACAGTCTAAGGGAGCCTTTCTCAACCATATGACCCTACTAAAGCATTTCATATATTTATTTATAACAAAATCAAGGCAACAGTTGAAGGTACAAGCTGGCCTCCTTCCCCTAAAAATCTGTAAGAATCTATTGCATATAACAACTTGACTAACAGCCTATGCTATAAAATAGGAAAGTGTTGGTGACTAATCCAACCAATATTCAAACTGAATTGATTCCCCTTTGCTATGCAACTCCTTTTTTTCCATGTGTCCTTCATGAGCATGTGGCTATCATCATGCTGCCAACTGTTATTTCTGCAATCTTCTCCATCATCAGCTATTCAAAAAGTTGTTAGCTTGACCCTCCTAGATACCTTGTGTCTGTTGGTAGCCTATTTGAGTAGCACTCTGAGTAGCGCACTTCAAAAATGGACAAGTAGAAAAGGTAGTGCCAAACCTTCCTATCCCCTGTGCAAACTTTGGCCTCTGCAAGATATTAGGTAGTGAATTTCGGTTGGGCCACTTTCTGCATCTGTGTGAAAATTTAGTCTATGCCAAATATTAGGTAGAGAATTTTGGTAGTGCCACTTTGGTGCGTCTGTGTGCAAATTTTGTCTCTACTAGATATTAGGTAGCGAATTTCAGTAGCGCCACTGTGATTCTTTATGAAAATTTAGGTAGCATTATCAAAACGCAGCACCTCCAGCTTGAACATGTGCAAATCAAGTAGTAACTTTCAATAGTATCAACTCCATTATATTTAGGTGATTTGGTAGCACTGTAGGTATCACTTTAGTGAAACATCAAAATAGACTATTCAGTAGCACCATAGCACTACAGAATGTCTACATTCTTACTGCTGAAGGAGTTAGCTCTTCTCAAAAAACCCAAAACTCAGAACATCAAGCACTTAGAAGCCTATGTGGGTGGTAGAGGTAATATTTCAATAACAGTTTATCCACATAAAAAGGAACCATTCTAAAAAATGGGGCTCAGCTTTCACCATCTATTTCGTAACCTTGACACTTAAGCTCACACTCTTTATTGTATAAGGAGGATCTTCATTTGGCATAGCAAACTTCTTCCTTTTAACAATGACAGGCTTCTTTAGTGGAGTTATGTTCTCCTTGACTGTTGGTGTCTCTTTTTCAATAGCAGCTTCAACCAATACTTGCAAGTTTCTTTTAGCTACTTCATCTTGAAAATGCTGCAACTATGACTTGAGCTTCTTGTTATGAGACTGAAAGCCTTTGTTTTTCCTATAAAGGTTTTTGAGTTGTCTATGAAGGGGCTGGGCCTTTCTTGCTGCAAACCTTGCCAGGTCAAGGGTATGACTATATCCATCCATGATCTCTTTCATCTTCACTCTGTCATACATGGCTTATGTTTTCAACCGAGCCAACTCTTTCCTAGAATGCCTAAGTTGCCTGATTAATCTTTTGAATGACTGACTGTCAGGTGGAGTAGTGACATGCACAATATCAACAAGATTTTTCTTGGTCTCCTCTTCCTGCTGCATAGGAATTTCCTTGTCTGTCTCATCAGGATTCTTTATACCTTTTATTTTATCTTTCTTCTTTTGTATAGGGGTTTCTTTCTTCCTTTCCATGGGATTTTCAATGCCTTTACCCTTTTTCTTTTGTACAGGGGTTTCCGGTAAGGATTGTTCTTCAAAAACCTCTTTAAGAACCGATGACCTTGCGAAAGGTTTCCTACCCTTGGTATTGGCTACTGGAGGAGAAGAGGGTAACTGCAACTTCTTTCCTTTCTTCGCTACAATTTTGGTAGAATAAGGAACCTCTTCTAACCTTGGTGGAGGAGGAGGTGAGAAATCTCTCTGTGGGGAATGGAAACCTTCCTCCTCAGTTCTTGTGACCTTCTTGATGACCTATAAAACTTGAACAAGAAATTTTCCCTTTCTCTTCCTGCTGGTCCCTACTTTAGCAACACTGGTGGGTGATAAAGGGATTGGATTCTGTGATTTATGAGTAGATGCTATATCCAACTTGAAGTGAGAAGCAACAACAAATTTTTTCTATGAAATATATTTCTTACCCAATTCCTCAGAGACTAGCATTCTAATCAATACAGAGTGGAAGATGCTAGTATTCACATCCTTAGACTTGGATTGAATCTTGTTTGACATCTTACCTATGCTCCTTAACAAATAATAAGGAATATTCATTTTAGTTTTACGAGTAAAATGCAGTAGAATCCTCATATGGTAGTGGTACAATATGTTAAACATCCCTTCATATGTAAAGTATCTCTGGATGATCCTCAATATCCTGTCAAACTTCTCAATCAATTGATTCCTTGGCACACCTTTAGAAAAAATGATGTAGGAGCATCGCACCAGCCAGCCAACACATCAAGCGCACATTCAATGGAGAGGAGAGGCGCAACCCTCTCACTTTCAAAATTTAAAATTTTGAAATTGTATTTAATTTGTAAGGCGAAAGATCCAAAAGCCATGTGTATGTGCAGTTCTAGATAAATAGTTTCCTTAAATGGTTGTAAGGATGAGAACTATATCTAATTCGGACAAGATAGCCATTCAATATAATTGAATGTAAAATTAATGAGAATAGGTAGCTTGGAGGGAAGAGTTCAAGGAGCCCCTCTTTTTAAAAAGATCTTCTTTGTATCTAGTATTTAGTTTTAGAAGGGGGAGAAGAGAGCCAAGACTCTGTTGCAGTCTGAGATCGAACACATTGTAACGAGGCATTCTTGATTAATACAAACAGCGCAGTTTTTCCTGCATATTGTTCTCCACATGTTTATGACTTCATGAATGAATGTCTTTATGTGTTGATGATATGTTGTAGATATATGTTAGGTATGCATTTGCAGGGATAGACAAAATTTATTGTCTGTGAGTTATTTGATTCCAGGTCTAGTTCTTTGAGGCTTCATGTAAGAGGTTGCATGACAAAACACTGTAGGTTCTGTAAGCCAGTGCAAGGAGTGCACTTCTGAATTTTGCATATTCAGACAAAGATGTACCAGGAGAGTGCACCAACTGAAGTCAGTAACTCAAGGAGAATCCTCAAGGTTGTTGAATCCCTTGGAGGTAAGACCATGCAGAAGAGAGCACAAGACAGATGAGAATCATTGAGGGATTCTATAGAAGTTCTACCAATAGGGCATTGAGCATGTGCATAGAAGGCATAGAGAAGACAAAAAATTTGAGAATTATTTAAGACTCTGCCAAGGGGGCATTAAGTGAATGCACAGGATGCATTAGGAGAAGAACTCTATTTTTGAGTTCGACAAGAAGATGGAATCACTGAGGGTTCTGAAAAACTCTGATAGGAGGACATTGAGTTGGTGTAGGTGTGCACAGAAAGAACCCTTGTTTAAGTTTAGAAAGGAGAAGAAGTGTTAGGAGGAAAACCTTCACAAGGTTACTGAACACCCTGTAGGCTCAGCAAGGTGTGCTTGAGAAGGAAGTTGCCAGAGGGAATTTCCATCCCTTTAAGGAGAGAAAGGGGTAGAGACCATTGAGGTCTGAGCAATTGAAGCTCAAGGAGGACAAAGACCTATGCAAGGAGTGCACCAGGCCAACACTTGAGTGAAGTATTGATAGACAATCATATGAAGGCTTGTCAAGCACATGGAGTGTGCTCCGAGTGAACTTGTATCAAGTTTAGAAGCTCAGGAGGAACAGTGCCTTTGCGCACAGAGTAGTAGCCGAGAGGAGCAGAAGATTGAGAAACCTTTGAGGTTTTAGAGTTGAAAAAGCTTAGGAAGGACAACGTCCTTAGAAAATAGGTGGGAGTCGAGGATACAAGAATCATAGTGGGATCAAAGGTTGATACCTTTGAAGAGTTTGAAGTCTTCGAAGTTTAGCAAGAAGCGCAAGCTAAGGAGGGACCACAGCTTCCATTAGATCAGCTAGAGAGGACGAGATCTGGACCATTGAAATCTACGTCCAAGCATAGGCAGGAAAGCACGCAAGGAGAAGAGATCTAGGCCATCAAATCTTATGCGAATACCTGACAGCTATTATACTCAGAAGAAATTCGCACAGAATTTAAATCTCTGAGAGTGTGCGCAGGCGAAGAGTAGGAATGGACGACGAAGCCACTTCACGGATAAGTGTGAAATGTCGTGAGCCATTAGATCTCGTAGATCAGAAAGACGGGTAAGGGAGTGTATTTTGGCACCCACAAGATCAAGACAGATAGTGACTATAGGATCCAATGGAGCCATATGGATGGTGAGAAGCCTTCATGTAGGAAGTGCGAAGTTGTGAGAGTCATTGGATTTGGCAGAGTTGCAAAGTGATTAGAGGACGATGAAACCCATCACCATAGGATCCAGGATCAACGTGATCGTTGATTGTGATTTGTTTAAGCCATTGGATCATATCGCGAACTCGAGGTTCATGAGCTTGGAGGTGATACGAAATTTCTTGGTTTGTGTGAATTTCTGAGTTGCAAGGAATAGAGAAGGAGATCCAGATCGTTGGATTCGAAACATGGGAAAACCATTGGACCAGAATCTTCGCGTGGTATCGCGTACTCAAGGGTTCCGTGTTTGAGAGAGTTTCTTTTCAACTGCAGAAGTCGCGAAGTGTTGAGCACCGAGGGCTCATGCGAGAACATGGCACATCCAATTGGTGGGGATCACATGGTTGACAGGTGGCGTAGTAACAGTGCCCAGAGAAAAGTGGAAGCAAGTGACATCTGGAGAAGCCACGTCACCTAGGAAGAATTCAACCCATTGTTGACTTATTACATCTCGAGGATTCACAAAGGAGGAGCACAAGGGCTCAATGCTCCAACTCACAAACTTGCAAGTTGCGAGGGGTGCTAAAGCTAGGCCCTAGCCAGTGGTTGTTTGTAGAGGCACTAGCAAGGAAGGGGCCATACCCATATCGCACTCTCAGGTATTGGAGGTTTGGAGTCAAGGGTCTTCAATTCAAAAACCCATGAGATTGCGAGTCATGAAAGGTGCTTGCGCTAAGGCCCAGGTTGTGGTCATGAGGAAGCGAAGACTCACACCTAGTGCACGTGGTGTAGGTGGAGTTTTTTTGAAGGACCTGTGGATTGGATTCATTGAAGGTTCAACAAGGAACCGAAGGAGTCGCTTCGACTCATGGAGAAATTAGAACGATCCTGTGCGGATCTTGACTAGGGGGTCAGGGGTCTGCGTCAGAGTGGTATCAAAGCTCGATTGTGTCTATATATCTCAGGCAGAGGGAGATAGAGGAAAAGGAATACTCTGATACATGTAAGAGTGGTATCAGAGCTTGATTTTGTCTATATATTTCAGGTAGAGTGAGCTAGAGGAAAAGGAGTAGTCTGATACCTTCAGAGTGGTATTAGAGTAGGACTTCATTTGTATATTTTAGATGAAGAGGATTGAAGAGATTTTTGTAGGACACAACAACAAATAGACAATTTTGTCGACTATAAGAAAAGGTTGGAAGTGCTCTTAGTTGTAGAGTGACAGCAGCAGACTTGCCAGGAGGGCAGGTAGAAGGCAGGAAGATGGCTATTGAAGGCCATGGATGAGGTGGAAAGAAGAACCATCAGTAGTAGCCGATCAAGGATGATATGGATAAATAACTCGTTGATATAAGAGAAAGGATGGAGGATCTTGCATTTTGAATGCAGCAGAATGAAAAATCGCGATGGGTATACAAATGGCCCATGAAAATGAAAGTGAAATGGCCAGTCAAGGAGTTATTGGCCTGAAGGGAGTGGAATCTATTGAAGGAATGGCTGAGGTATGTAGAAGACCTCAAGGTTGAAGAAGAAGTGGTTCATGTGTGTGAACTAGAAGCTGGGAGAAATCTCAGTGATAATGAGGAGAAGAGATCACCGGAAGATCTCAGAAATTGCCAAGTGGGAAGTAAGGAATTTTCAATTTTCCAGGTGGGCAATAAGAAGATGTCACAGGATGATCTCAAAGACTGCTAGGAGGGCAGAACAAAAAATTCAGATTGCCAGGAGGGAAAATATGAGATCATTGGAAGATTTCAGAAGCTTCCAGGAGGGCAAAGAGGAAATCCCAAATTTTTCAGGTGGGCAGGGGAAAAGAAGTGAGACTGTCTGAAAGTATCAGGAGCTCAGAAGTGAGTTCATGTTAGCAGGGAGTGTTGATGGAGATGGGATCGATTGATCTCATAGACTGGAAGGTGGGGTTGCCAGGTGGGAAAGGGAGAGAATATGGGACTGTATAGTAGTCTCATGAACTCAAAGGTGAGTTTACACCAGCGAGAGGAGCTGACAGAGAAGGAGGATCAGGAGAGCATTCTGATGATTCGAGGGATAAAGGTATTCCTTCCATATATCCCATTTGAGGCTAGCGTGTGTGTTTTCAATGCAACACCAGCAAAAAGACAGCCAGTTGTGACTATCAAAGAGATGGATCAGATATTAGAGGCTTCTCAAGTAGAGGAAAAGGAGCATTCAGAAGAATGGCTCAAAATTTTCAGCCAGGAAGCTGAAGGGGAGATAGTTGTAGCACTAAATATGACAATAAGAAAATAAGAAGAGCATGTAGCTAAGATGCTCACTCCATGGGAGAAGGAGCTGGAGATGCTATAGAATTGGTTGAACCATCCAAAACCAGTAAATGTCTGCCATGAGGAGACAGTCATGCAGATGTTAGTAGAAGAGCATTCTGAGGAATCACTTAGAATTTTCAGCCAAGGAGCTGACCAGATAATGATAACTGCAGTGTCGAGGCATGCAGCGTAAGATGAAGGAGAATTCCAATCTAAAGAGAAGCTAGAGGAAGCTGGAGATATGCCAGCAGGAGAGATGACAATCAAGCTGTCAGAGGAGGAAGTTTAGTAGCAACTCAGTGATGAAACTCTAGAAGAGGATTCTACAAAAGGGTGGCAAGTTGAGGCCACAGAGGAAGAAAATAGCATTGGGGATCTAGTTGATCTGCCCACTAATAAGGATGAAGAAGTGCATCCGAGAACACTACATAAGGAGATCCAGCCACTGGAGCAGCTGGACATGATAATTGAGGAGATCAGAAGGCTGATGATCTGATCAGCATAAGTGGTCAACAAAGGTAAGGTGAGAAGAGGAAAACCTGCCATAACAGCAGGGTAGCAGCAGCAGCGAAGCGATGGAGAATATGGACAACTCCAAAAGACCATTTGGGATCCAGGGGGATTTCGATAGCCATGCTGGGAATCTCATGAGAAGGAGCTCATGAATTATTCATAGTAGAGGAGTATGATGCAGAAGCATGGCTCCAAATCTAGATACATGCCAGCTAGCCAGCACATCAAGTGTGCCTTCAATGGAGAGGAGAGGCACAACCCTCTCACTTTCAAAATTTCAAATTTTGAAATTGTATTTAATTTTGTAAGGCCAAAGAGCCAAAAGCCATGTGTATGTGTAGAATTAGATAAAGATTTTCCTTAAATGGTTGTAAGGATGAGTTCTAGATCTGATTCGGACTAGATAGCCATTCAATATAATTGATTGTAAAATTAATGAGAGTAGGTAGCTTGGAGGGAAGAGCTCAAAGATCCCCTCTTTGTATCTAGTAGTTAGTTTTAGAAGGGGGAGAAGAGAGTCGAGACTCTATTGCAGTCCAAGCTCAAACACATTGTAAAGAGGTTCTTGATTAATACAAACAAAGCATTTTTTCCTGCATATTGTTGTCCACATGTTTATGAGTTCATAAATGAATGTATTTATGTGTTGATGATATGTTGTAGATGTATCTTAGGTATGCATTTGCAGGGATAGATAGAATTTACTATCTATGAGATCTTTGATTCTAGGTCTGGTTCTTTGAGGCTTCATGTAAGAAGTTGCATGAAAGAACACTGCAGGTTTTGTAAGACAGTGCAAGGAGTGCACTTCTGAATTCTACGGATTCAGACAAAGATGTGCTAGGAGGGCGCACCGGTTGAAGTCACTGAATCAAGGAGAATCCTCAAGGTTGTTGAATAACTTGGAGGTAATACCATGTAGAAGAGAGCACATGACATACCAAAATCATTGAGGGATTCTGTAGAAGTTCTGCCATGAGGACATTGAGCAGGTGCATAGAAGGAATAGAGAAGACAAAATTTCTGAGAATTCTGTAAGACTCTACCAAGAGGGCATTGGGATAATTCACAAGATGCATTAGCATAAGAACTCTATTTTCGAGTTCGTCAAGAAGACAAAATTGTTGAGGGTTCTGGAAAACTTTGCCAGGAAGACATTGAGTTGGTGCAGGTGTGCACAGAAAGAACCCTTGCTTGAGTTCGGAAAGAAGAAGAACTGTCAAGAGGAAAACCTTCACAGGGTTACTGAACACCTTGTAGGCTCAGGAAGGTGTACTTGAGCAGGAAGTTTCCAGAGGGCATTTCCATCCCTTCAAGGAGAGAAAGGGGCAGATACCATTGAGGTATAAGCAATTGAAGCTCAAGGAGGACAAATACATGTGCAAGGAGTGCCCCAAGCCAACACTCGAGTGAAGTATTGATAGACAGTCATCTAAAGGCTCGTCAAGAACAGGGAGTGCACTCAAAGTGAACTTGTCTCAAGTTTATAATCTCATAAGGAAAAATGCCTTTGCGCATTGAGTAGTAGCCGAGAGGAGCAGAAAATTGAGAAACCTTTGAGGTTTCAGAATCGACAAAGCTCAAGAAGGACAGCGTCCTTAGAACACAAGCAAGAGCCAAGGATACAGGCTTCATAGTGGGAGAAAAGGTTGAGACCTTTGAAGCGTTTGAAGTCTTCCAAGTTCAGGAAGAAGCACAAGCTAAGGAGGGAGCACAACTACCGTTAGATCAGCTGGAGAGGACAAGATGTGGACCATTGAAATATACGTCTAGGAACAGGTAAGAAAGTGTGAAAGGAGAAGAGATCTGGGCCGTCATATCTTATGAGAATACCTGATAACCATTAGACTCGGAAGAAAGTCACACAGAGTTTAAATATTTGAGAGTGTGCACAGGCGAAGACCAGGAATGGACGACGGAGCCACTTCATGGAGAAGTGAAAAATGTTGTGAGCCCTTAGATCTCGTAGATTAGAAAGAAGGGTAAGGGAGTGTCTTTTGACACTTACAAGCTCAGGAGAGATAGAAACAGTAGGATCAAGTGGAGTCGTATGGACAGTGAGAATCCTTCATGTAGGAAGTGTGAAGTTGTGAGAGTCATTGGATTTGACAGAGTTGCAAGGTGATTAGAGACCGGTGAAACCCATCACCTTAGGATCCAGGATCAATGTGAGCTACTGATCATGATTTTTGTAAGTCGTTGGATCATATCGCGAACTCAGGGTTCGTGAGTTTTTAGGCCAGACCAAATTTCTTGGTTTGCGCAAAGTTTTGAGTTTCGAGGAATAGAGAAGGATATCCAGACCATTGGATCTGAAACACAGGAGAATCGTTGTACTAGAATCTCTACGTGGTATCGCATACTTGGGGGTTCGGGGTTTGAGAGAATTTATTTTCGACTACAGAATTCACGAAGTCTCGAGCGTCGAGGGCTCGTGCAAACATGTGGCACATCCGGTTGGTGGGGATAGCATGGTTGACAGGTGGTGTAGTAATAGCACCTAGAGAAAAGTGGAAGTGAGTGACAAGTGGAGGACCCACATCACTTGGGAAGAAGTCAACCGATTATTGACTTATCATGTCTTAGGGATTCATGAAGGAGGAGCATAAGGGATCAATGCTCCTACTCACTAAGTTGTGAGTTGCAATGGGTGCTAAAGCTAGGCCCTAGCCAATGGTTGCTTGTAGAGTCACTAGCAAGGAAGGGGCCATACCTGTATGGCACTCTTGGGTATTGGAGGTTTGGAGTCTTGGGTCTTCAATTCACAAACCCATGAGATTGCAAGTCATGAAAGGTCTTTTCGCTAAGGCCCAGGTTGTGGTCGTGAGGAGGTGAAGACTCACACATGGTGCACGTGGTGCAGCTGGAGTTTTCATGAAGGACCAGTGGATCAGATTTGTTGAAGGTTTCAGCAGGGAACTGAAGGAGTCGCTTCGACTCATGGAGAAATTAGAATGATCCTGTGTGGATATTGACCAGGGGGTCGGGGGTCTGTGTCACAAATCATTGGCTTGATGTTCATGTTTAAGGGAATCTTTGGCATAGGCTGCATTCAAAGCCATGGATTTAAACCATTTCTCACCTATGATAGGGATTCATGTTGTAGCTGAAATAGAAGCCTCAGACACCTCAAATTCTAAATCCGCTACCTTTGTTCTCCTACCATCAAAATGTAAGGCAAACTACCTTGTCACCTCAGGATGGACTCTTTGCATATTCTAGAAGAAAGAGAGGCATCCCACTCTTTGAAAAGCCTCTCTTGCCATGGGATCTGTATCAAAAAGATGCATATCCACAAGTTCAGTTCTAACCACCTTGACCCCTTTGTGTGTCTTCTTCATCTGAGGAGTCTCCATAGCTTAGAATGAGAGATTATTGTAGCTTATGGGGTATTAATTACCAGAAGGACCTAAAGTTGAGCTTCAAATGGAAAAAATTTCCCCTTTAAAACAAACTGGTGCTAATAAGCCAAGACTTGATTGTGGAAACCCCACCCTTAGATTTTTGCAGGTATTGAAATTTTAGACAATGAGAGGGTACTCTGTAATTGGCCCTTTTGAAGCTGTGTAAAAAAATGCTCAACTCAAATTTCAAAGGAAGCAGGGGAGACACAGTGTGGTTAAGCAACGCCCTTTTGGGTAGCGCAATGCGTATGCAAAAGATAGACTGTTTAGATGTTGTAAGATCAATAGCTATGGTGGGTGGATGTATCAAACCTTGACACCTAGGTAGTGAAGTTCATAGGTTTGAGATGAGAGGAGAGAAGGATAAGATGATGCGAAGAAAATCTCTCACAACTGTGCAAGCCCGATAATCCAAACTATGAGCGCTAATTCTCTATGAAAAGTTATGTTTGAAACACATGGGATACCTATGGAGGAAACACATGTTTGAAGTTTCAACGAGATTTCATGATGAAGACACGAACATCACATCCTCCAAATCTAACTCAGCATTGGATCTGGCAACAGTGTTGTTTCCTAATCAGAACTGTGAGTTTGCGCAGCGCAACACTCTTGAATTTTCAAATTCACAAACTATTATTAGGTCTCATAAATATGAGATCTTGAAGGTATATTTTAACCAACTCCCGGTGCTAAAAACAAGGAACATGACATCAGTCATGGTAATCATAACTCTTGGTGGAAACATGATGAACGAGAAAGGTGCTACGGAAACGCGTGATGAGTGGGCAACACTCCAATTAAAAAAATTATTAGACAGGTAAGAAAGGATAGAAAGGCATGCCCACAAGGTCATGAATGAAGAAAAGGGTATGTCAAATCAGTCTAGTCATGGGAAGGATCGATCCTAGTAACAAATCATGAAGGGGACCAAATTTTATATCATGAAAAAAAATGGTTCTAAGTCCAAAATCAAATGAGGATCAAAACATAAGCTATGACTCAACACTTTCTTTATCAAAGGGGCCCTAACAAACATAACTTTAAAAGGGGTGAAACTATTAAAAATTAAAATCTAAGGCTAAGGAAAGGATAAAAATAAACTAAAAACCCAAGGCAACTTAGTGTGATAACAGTCAGAGAACACAGATTACATGTACAAATTGAAGAAGGCATTGTATGGTCTAAAATAGGATTTTAGAGCATGGTACTCTAGACTAGATAAATATCTACAATAGGAAGGGTTCAGAAAAGGAAGTGTAGACAACAACCTCTACATCAAGGTAAGTCAAGATAGTATTTTATTAATTGAATTTTATGTTGATGATATTATTTTTGGAAGCAATGATGACAGGTTAAGCCATAAATTTGCAAAGAATATGCAAAATGAAATTGAAATGTCATTCCATGGAGAACTATCCTTCTTTCTGGGTCTTCAGATATGTCAAAGAAATCAAGGAATTTTTCTTTCTCAAACTAAGTATATCAGTGAAAGAATAAAGAGGTTTGGAATGGAAGATTGCAAATGAGTTGCAAGTTCAGCAAAGATGATGATTCAAAGTCTACAGACTAGAGTAATACAGGTTAATCATTGGTAGCTTACTATATGTGACAACATCCATACCATATGTAATGTAGGCAGTTGGACAGGTGTCATGATTTCAAGAAGAACCAAAGGAATCACATGTCTTAGCAGTTAAAAGGATTTTCAGATATCTAAAAGGAACATAAGAGTTTGGATTATGGTATCCAAAAGGAAAGGATCTATCACTTATTTCTGACACAGATGCAAATTGGGAAGGTGCCATTGATGATCGATGAAGCACTAGTGGAGAAGTTTTCTACTTGGGTGAGTGTTTAATATCTTAGCTAAGTAAGAAAGAATCATCAATATCTTTATCTACCATTGAACAAGAGTATATTGTAGTAGCAGGATGTTGTACACGAGTTCTATGGATGAAACAAACTCTGACAGATATACATGTTGAGTATGATGATCCCATTCCAATCTATTGTGATAATATAAGCACCATCAGTATCTAAAATAACCCAGTGATGCACTCCAAGACGAAGAACATTCCAATAAAGTATCACTTTCTATGGGAAAAGGTTGCAAACAAGAACATCAGATTTGAATATGTGGGAACAAAAGAACAAGTGGCAGAGGTATTTACAAAACTGCTTCCACATGAAGCCTTTGAGTATCTTCACCAGAGACTCAGAGTAATTTCTACTCCAAAATGAATTATTTTGAATGCTTATCTTATATGTCTTAGATTTACACAAGAAATCACGATAAAGAGGACAATTCAAGTTGGGAGATCACGTTGAGGAAGAGTTCAGTGAGGGGGAGTAGCCCCATATGGCAAGATACCTTTTCCATTGATCACAAAGGGGGAGAGATTTATCAGATCCAAAATAGAGAGTAAAATGCTTGGAGAAAGAAGAAGAGAGGCATGGTTCCAAGGGGAGCAATGGTCATAGGGGGAGAATGAGTGATATGACTTTAGTATTGCATCAGAGTGTTTCCATCATTTTCAAAGGGGGAAATTTTTTATTATTTGGGTTTTTTTTCATTGATGTCAACCCTTGAAGAAAGTTCGATAGCGAACTTTGGTAGCACAAACATTTGGGTAATGGACCCAAGTTTGTTTGACATATACTGGTACCAATTTTAATATATTTGAAGGTAAGAATATTATATATGGATAGTACATGTCATTCCATTTATGGTGGTATGTGGAACGTTGTAACACACCCACCATCCGGTGAAAAAAAAAGTGTCCTCCTTACAGGAACAAATCCTTTCCCTCTATGATTCCTAATTTGGGAATTCTGGGACTTAGCTTGACCCTCTGGTCAAGGTTCTCTGATTCTACAAGTCAAACAAGACTTAGAGACCTAGATAGTCTCACCTCTAAATCAAAAACAAGCTCTCCTGACTTCTGGTGTAGTTCTTATGATACCCGTGACCTTCTCCTTCGCACTTTAGTGAAGTCTCGGAGTTGGTGTTAGCCCCTTTTCTCTTGGCCCCTCCTCGGATGTGACCTTAGGTGATGACCTCATGCAAACACACAATTGCGGGTGCAACCAAAGACAGTTTGAAACCAAACTTATTTTCAGCCTAGAATTATCATCAAGCCTCCACATGTCCTTTCTCCAAACCTGGGTTTGGATTGCGGCCCACCCTCAACTTTTTAAAGTTCGCACACCTCCAATACCCACAATGCTACTGGACCATCGATCTCTTGATCTTGACGGTACTGTCTAAAATGACTGTTCATATCTGTCCTTTTCAAATCCATGGACCGAATTTGCCCCTCCTAAATCAATGGATGTGATTTATGTCATGATTCCAGACTTAAGACTTTTCAAATCTCAAACCATACTTTCCTCCCTACATCAATCTTCCAAAGTTGATGATCTGTGGACACTTGTCCTCCTAAATCAATGGCCCTACTTCTACTTTGGGTGTTTCACCCTTTCAACTATATCAACAGTCCTGTGTCCATATTCTCGATCAACGATCAAGATCTCCTTCGGGTCTCCAAACTTCTGAGATATCAAATATCAAACTTCAACCTTTTTCCCAATGGCTTTTATATGAATGCTATAATCCACTGACATGTGTCCACCTAATCTGATGATCAAGGATTGCTTCAGGTATTTACCTAGAGTCCACAGATTTGTGCCACCTGTAGTATGGATGCGACGATCGAGGATTGCTTTGGGTATTTACCTAGATTTCACATATTTATGCCATATCTCCTCTAGATATGATGACTATCAATTACTTCGGGACTTTACCTAGATTCCACAGATTTATGCCATGTCCCTTCTTAATCTAATGACTTTGAATTACTCCGGGACATTATCTGTAGTCTACAGATTCATGACACGTCCCTTATTAATCTCACGACTATGAATTACTTCAAGATTTTATCCGGAGTCTAAATATTCGCACCACATCCCTTCTTAATCTGATGGCTATGAATTAATTCGAGACCTTATCTAGAGTCCACAGATTCACACCAGGTCCCTTCTTAATCTGACAAGTATGAATTACTTCATGACTTTATCCAGAATCCACAGATTCACACCACATCCCTTATGGACCAAACGGTCTAGATTCACTTCGGATGATCCAAACCTGGAGGTTTACTTTGGATGATATGATGACTAAGATCTACTTTGGACGATCTTACAATTGAGATTTTATTTATCTCTTCGGCTCATCGTGCTTCCAGAGTCTCAAATATCAACTAAAAACTTTTAGATTTCTCAAAGCTACTGATATGCTGACACGTATCTCTTGGCAATCAATGGTTAGGATCCTACTTCAGGTGATTTGAAGACTGAGATTTACTTTGATTCTCTAGCTCTACAGAATTTGAGAGTCTCAGATCTCAACTGAAAACTCTCACACATATTTCCCTAGAGTCCATAATTTGTAAGAACACGTCCCTCTAGATCTGGTGATCAATATTCACTTCAAGTCTTCAGGGTTATGGAATCTCAAATTTAAACTGAAAACCCTCGAACATATTCCTCCAGAATCCGTGATTTGTTGCCACGTATCCCTCTAGATATGGCTATCCATATTCACCTCCTAGTGATGGATGACCTCAAATTACTTCAGGACTTCGAAACTTTGGTAAGTTCCCTTCTCCTGCGTGTGCCAAGTGATAAGGTTTGTGAACCTTTCTTATATCAGATGGTTGTCGATCCTTGGCATTGTGATCAAATGACCATTATTTCTCCTCCTTCTAATCTTCTGAATTACTCTAACTTAGAATATTTTCTAAGTGCTCGAAGGATTCAACCTTTTCTCCTCCTATGGGCACGTCTCCTGGATTTTGTTTGCAATCTTGAAAATGCTATCTCTTATGAGCTTGATCTCCTTGAATATTTCTCCATCCCACCCACTCCTTGTGTTTTAGGGATCACATCAAACTCAAATCAAAGGTCAATGATGATCGACAATTCCTAGAAATTACGGGGCCCCAACATGCGTACACTTTACGAGAGAGTTTGACCTCTGCAATATGGAAATTTCTCCCTCGATTCTAGCCTAACTAGGATTTTTGATCTTCCAACCCGTTGAGATAAATGATAAGGGTGAATTTCAGGCCACGAACTAACATGCTTGCTATTTTCACCTTCATTCTCTGCAATGATTCCCCACCCTCGATCTCCATTCATGGATCACCAGTTCATAGAAATTGTGGGGTTCAACTTGAATATCGTTCAATTTGATATCTTGGAGCCTCCAACTCCAAGGTTCCTACACCCATGTTACGTGGATCTTCATATAACACTTGGGGTATGATCCCCGCTCTTAGTCAGGTTTTTGGTTAAGGGAATAGGCACTAGTTTAGAGTCTGCTAGACTACGGGTCTGAAGGGAACACCTTCCCAACTCGTAGAGCTTTATGCTCTAAATCAAGGCAAAGTAACTTGTGAGGTTACCAAATGGTAGTTATGCCAGGAGGATTTCTTTGAATCAGGAACGATGATGTAAATTCCTAGGGAAAGCATCTTCGACTGATTAAACTGAGGCACATGGAAAATCAAACTGAAATCTAGGTTCTGAAGGGAACAAATGCATACTCATAACTTAATTATTTAATACAAAGAAAGAACCATTGATATACATGTAAAGACTCACATGCATCCATTATTTACAATTCAAATGATAAGGAAAGAAAACACTTATCATAACCATAGAGCGTGATGTGACTCCTGAAAGTGTTTCTCATTTCCACCAAACCATAGGCTCTATCACTCCCAATGAATTTATCATTGGTCACCCCCAAGCTTAAGCCACGATGCTTTGAGATTCAATCTCTTACTTCCATCTCAATGAAAGTTAGGGACAAAGGTTACTCTCCTTATACCAATACATAAATAGATAAGGACAAAGGTTACTCTCCTTCTCGTAGCTTAATCTCTATTTTCTTTGATCAAGACTCACTGTTCCTCTTATAGTCCTTCCTCGGACTCGATATTTTCCTCTCTCATATCTGCATTCTGTTTGCACAGGTCTTCCTCTGCCCACCACACTTCCTTTCTTTCCTTCCTTAGCAAAGTTGTGTGTGGCTCAAATTCCTAGTCTGTGGTCAGGTCTGGAATCCTTACGGATTGGTGGTATGCCCCATCCCCTCATTAAATCTTGAGGAGGCCTTTCCACCTACCATCCTGACTGTAATTCATTCTTGGGTCAAAGGGTTGTTCTAATCTGATCAATTAATTCTAGCATGGTACTAGTTCGGTGGAGGTTAACAAAACCATTATGGGTCCCCTCCACCACCTTTCATAACATTCATGGTTTTCTTTTAGCACATCCCCTCTTTTAGAAATCATGCAACACCTAACCATTTTCTATTAAAATAATAGAATTTACATTCATCGACCTTTTCTACAAAGGTCCATCAAATCAAACATTCACACTTTTAGGTTTCCCATAAATCCTTGGCTAATATATTTATATTTACAAACTGGGGGAAACAAGGTGTTACAATTCCCTCCCTCTTAAAGGGACAACGTCCTCAATGTTCTACCTTTCAAAATGACATGTATATAATGGAGTAAACAAAATCGCATATGCATGTCTCATGTCATATGGGCCAAAGTGTTTCCAGTGCACCTTGACCTGTGCAATGGTTTGGATCCTAAGTGAGGTTTCGTTCCTGTCTAATATGAATTGGGGTTCTGGAAGGAATTCTCCCTTCAGCTCCACCTATATCATAGAGCAATCAATTATATGATTAGCATCATGTACATATTTATTAAATAATGAAACATGAAAAACATTATGTGCCTTTATATTGGGAGGGAGTGCTAGCGTATAGGCTACAGGTCCCACTCTATATAAGACTTCAAGGGGTCCACAATACTCAGGTGCCAATTTGGCACAAGCTTCCATTCTTAGGGAAATCTTCCTGATTCTAACTCTGAGATAGACACGGTCTCTGGTCTTGAACTCTCTGAGAGTCCTCTTTCTGTCAGCGTAGCTTTTCTGTCTATCCTAAGTAATCTTCATATTTTGTCTTATCTGAACCACTTGTTGTTCCATTTATTTCAGCATGTCAGGTCTGATTGTAATTCTATCCATTGGGTAACTCCATCTGATTGGAATCTTGCACTATCTACCATAGAGGGCTTCAAAAGGGCTCATCTTAAAGGATTCTTGATAATCGTTGTTGTAGGAAAACTCTACCAATGGTAGGTAGTCTTCCCACTTCTTAGGTTGATGCATTACATGAATCCTTAGCATGGATTCTACTATTTGGTTCAGTCTTTCTGTCTGTCCATCATTTTGAGGGTGATAAGATATGTTGAACAACAATTTTGTCCCAAAACCAGCCATTACAGATTTCCAAAAGCTTGAAGTGAATTTGGTATCTCAGTCATATACAATTTCCTTGGGCGTGCCATGTAGTCTAAATATCTCCTTCATGAATATGTTGGAAATATCTATGGCCTTGCAAGTTGATTTGACATGAATGAAATATAAAAACTTACTCAGTTTTTCCACCACAACCATGATGGCATCATTTTTCTTGGTCGACTTTGGTAATCTGGTGATGAATTCTATGGAGATGGTTTCCTATTTCCACTCTAGGATTGGTAGGGGATGTAACAATCCTGCTGGATGTCAGTATTCTACCTTATCTTACTGGCATTCTAGGCACTTGGCTAAATAGTTAGCTATGTCTTTCTTCAATCTAGTCCAATAAAATTGTTTCCTAGTGGTCGTGATGATCTTCTGATATCCTGGGTGACCAGTATATGGTCTCTTGTATATTTCATCCATTATGAATATCTTCAAGTCATCACAGTTTTGAATATACAATCTATTTATGTAAGTCAACAACCCTTCCTCGAGCATCTTTCATCCTTCATACTTTAGCCCTGTAGGCTCTTGCCTTAGGTATGAAGTCACGGTCTTGAAGAATACATATGTCTCTTGTGAATTTTTGACTCTTTCCCTAACATCTTTTTCATAGGTTCTTACTACTACTAAATGAATCATTTTTATACTTCTCTTAAGGGCATCGACCACCCTATTTTCCTGTCCTTTTATGTGTTTGATTTCGAAATCAAAATCACTTAGGAGATCCATCCACCTAGATTGCCTAGCATTGAGTTTTGGTTGATCAAACATGTGTTTCAATCCATAATGGTCTGTCGTAAGCACAAATATCCTACCTAGGAGGTAGTTCATCCTCATTTTTAAAGCATGTACTATGGCATCCAATTCTACGTAATGGGTCACATAATTCATCTCATTCTCATTTAATTTCCTGGACACATAGAAAATTACACATCCATCTTGCATAAGGACTCCTCTGAGTCCTTCCTTGTAGGCATCTATACACATGAGGAAATCATTATCTGTGTCTGCAATCTTTAGCATGGGTGCATGGGTCAAGAGGTATTTTAGTTCCTGAAATATTTCTTCACATTTTGATGTCCAAATAAATTTAATCCTCTTTTTCTGAAGGGCAGTGATTGGACAACCAATCTTGGGAAACCCCTTTATGAACCTTTTATAGTGTCCTACTAATCCCATGAAAAACCTAATATCGGATACATCCTTTAGGGTAGGCCATTCCATAATAGATCTGATCTTGTCAAGGTCTACTGCCACACCTTCCTTAGATATGACATGGCCTAAATAATGGACTTGCTTCTGAAAGAAATCGCACTTTCTAAACTTAGTGTAGAGTTGATTCTCTCTTAGTACTTGAAGTACGAGTATAATATGTTCTTCGTGCTCCTCCCTATTCTTGGAGTATATTAGGATATCAAAAATTAAAACCAATACAAATTTGTCTCGAAATTTGTTGAGTACATTATTCATCAAGCACATAAAAGTGACGGGGGCATTGGTTAACCCAAATGGCACCACCACGAATTCATAGTGACCATACCTCGTCCTAAAGGATATTTTGTGGATGTATTCATCCTTAATCTGGACTTGGTGGTATCCAGACCTTAAGTTGATCTTCTAGAAGATGGAAGCACCTCCCAGTTGGTCAAACAGGTCATTGATTCTTGGAATGGATGATTTTAGGGGCTAAATTTCGCTCATGGGCTAATTTTCCATGGTTTTTCCAAAAATGAGATTCCCTATTTTAAAAATGATTCACCTAAATTATATAGGATAAAATTATTTTACCTTTAAAATCGCCAAAAATTTATAAAAACTATATAAAATAATTAGAAATTTGAATATTTTTACAAAAATATGGCCAAACATTTATAGTTGACATATGAAATGTTAGTAATATTCACCAAGGTTTCTACATTTTAAAATAAATTTTCATCCTTAAAATCATCCTTGATTCTTGGTAAGGGGTACTTGTTCTTTATGGTTGTCTTATTGAGTTGTTTGTAATCTATGCATAGTCGGAGTGTGTCATCTTTATTTTTCACAAACAAAACGGGTGGTCCCCACGGAGATACATTGGGTCAGAAGTAGCCTTTGTCCATCATATTATTTAGTTGTATCTTGAGCTCAACCAACTCTGGAGTGCTCATTCTATATGTCATTCTATATGTTGGTACCACTCTTGGTGTAAGTTCTATCGATAAGTCAATATCCCTTCTCGAAGGTAGGCCTAGTACCTCTTATGGGAACACGTCCTTGTATTCTCTTAATATGGGGTGGTCCCCTAAGTTTGGTTTGTCATTCTCAATAGATTACAGTACCTGTATGACATATAAGGAACACCCCTTTCTGCAATACTTTTTCATTTGAAGGGATGATATTTGTCTCACTGAGACATGCTTCTGAATCCCTTGGAGGGTCATTTTTATCCCTTCTTCATTTACACATTCTAAAGTTTTATGATAACAATACAATTTATTTTTGTAAGAAGCCAACAAATCCATACCAATCAACAAGTCATAACATCCAAGGGGAAGTATGTTAAGGGTCTCTCGGGTGGGAAATCCACCCATGATGAATTAACAGGATGGTATGACCTCTTCCACCTTTCTTTTGGTCCCAGTGGCTAATCGCACCAAACACGGTTTAACATGTCTATTTGGTTGCATTTTACACTTATCAACAATATGAGGGGCCACATAACTCAAATTATAACCTAGGTCAATTAAAATAGAAGCTAGATGGTTGGCGATCATACCTTCCAACTCTACTACTGAAGCTTGGTGGTCAGCTTGATTATTGTCCAAGGATGCATAGATTTGTGGCATGCTCCTAGCCATGTCATTGATGGTGGTAGATTCTTGGATATTGTAGAATCTCTTACTATTCTATTTTCTGTGTGGGAAGTCCCTCAATCGATGATATTCTCCACAACCCCAACATTTTAAAGGTTCCTTCTTTAGGTTATCGATCTTTTCTGGGACTGTCTTAAAAGTTTTATTTCCACTTTGAGAGGGGAAATTTTTATGATATACACTTCTAGTAGGAAGGCTCCTTCTAGAATCTTTTCCATAGTTCTTAAATCTTGAGGATTTAAACCCCTTCTTCCAGAATCCTGAACTACTCCTCTTCTTCCAGTCCTTGTGAGGTCTTGTCTTACTCCCAAAATGTTCATAAAACTACCTCACCTTCCAGATAGTTTCTTATAAGGTATTTGGTTCATTGAACTCAATCCTGTCCTGGTAGGTCTCAGGTAACCCACTAATGAACCATTTCATTTTTACTTTTTCATATTTTATGTAGGGTACATACCTTAGTAGTTCAAGGAATTTAATGAAAAATTCATTTATGGTGAGCTTCCCTAGCTTGAGTTCATAGAATTCCTTAGTCTTCCCATCCATGTATTTCTCTGACAGATACTGCTTCCTGAAGTATTTCTCAAATTGTTTCCATGACAAGTCCTTCTCATGGAATCCTTTCACATTCCTAAGGTCTTCCCACCAAATGGAATCCTTTCCATTTAGGTTAAAGATGGATATTCGAGCCTTCAAGTTTTCAGAGTAGTCATGGACTCTGAAGTAATTGTTTAAACCAAGAAGCCAAACATCAACCTCTTCTCCCTTCCTAATCTCTCCATCGAAAGAGGATGGTTTGGATTTCTTGAATTCTTTAGGATCATGATTTTTGGAATGCTTCCACTTCTTTCCTTTCCTTTGAGAATGTGAGCTTTATCTACTACTAGAAGATCCTTCGGATTTGCTAGCTTCCTTTGCAAAGGACTCTACCGATGAGTGTCCCCTGCCTCCAGGTTGGGCCTTCTTCGAGGAACTTCTCCCACTGTGGTCACCTATGGAGTCATGTTTTCGGATCTCAAGTGGACTTTGACTTCTCTTCTTATGGTGTTGGTACACATGACTGGTTGCAGGTTCATGCTATAGTTTCCTCTGTATGTTGTACAAGCTGTGCAACAAGACTACGTTAATTTTTTTTTGTTTTTCTTACTCATTTATCAATCTCTCGTTGTCAGCCTTGCAACTTTGTAATTTGGCCCTGAGGTTCCTTACAATTTCAGATATATCTGGAGGGGTTTCCACCACCCTCCTTTCGTCAAATTCTTCATCTCTCTTGTGGGAGCCATCCCACACTTCATGAAACTCAACCATCATCTACTATTAAAGCTTTCTCGTGCTTTATTGAATACTAAAGTGTTGTCCAAAAACACTTATTGTTAGCTAATAGTCTATTAGCTCATGAACAATACCTGGTTCAATTTCTTAAATGCACACATAGTAGAAAGTTTCATTCTTTTATTTAATAACATTTTTAACCAGACTTTTTAAGAAAGAGGTAAGGTAGAGTGTCACTCTTTTAAAAGTACTCCAAATATAATTTTTAAGCGACTCGTCCATGAGCCCAATCAGGTCAAGTATTGTAACCATGCTCTGATAACAATTTGTAACACACCCATGATGGGGCGAAAAAAAAAAATTGTCCTCCTTAAAGGAACATATCCTTTCCCTCTACGATTCCTAATTTGGGAATTTTGGAACTGATCCCAACCTTCTGCTCAAGGTTCTCTAATTCTCTATGTCAAAAAAGACTTAGATACCTAGATAGTCTCACCTCTTAATCAAGCACAGGACCTTTCGACTTCTAGTGTAGGTCTTATGATACCCACGACCTTCTCCTTTGTGCTTCAACGATGTCTCAGAGTTGGTGTTATCCATTTTCTCTTGGCCCCTCCTCGGATGTGACCTTGGGCGATGACCTCATGCAAACACACAATTACAGGAGAGGCTAAAGGTGGCTTGAAACCAAAATAATTTTTGGCCCGCATTTCTCCTCGAGCCTCCATGTGTCCTTTCTCCAAAACTGGGGTTTGGATTGCAGCCCACCCTCAAATTTTTAAACTTCACACACCTCTAATCCCCACAATGATATGGTACTATCGATCTCCCGATATTGATAGTAGTGTCTGAATTGACGGTTTAGATCTTCCCTTTTCAAATCCATGGACTAGATCTGCCCCTCCTAAAACAATGGATGTGATCTCCTTCATGATTTCAGACTACAAACTTTTCAAATCTCATACCATGATTTCCTCCATACCTCAATCTTTCGGAGTTGATGATCTGTGGACACTTGTCCTCCTCAATCAATGACCCTACTTCTACTTCAGGTGTTTGACCCTTTCAACTAGATCAATGGTCCCGTGGCCCTCTTCTTAATCAACGGTTGAGATATCCTTTGGGTCTTCGGACTTCTGAGATCCAAAATATCAAACTTCATCCCTTTTCCCAATGAATTTTGTATGAAGGCTATAATCCAATGACACGTGTCCAATTGATTTGATGATCAAGGATTACTTCAGGTATTTAAAAAATGTCCACAAATTTGTGCTACCTGTCCTCTGGATTTGATGATCGAGGATTGCTTCTGGTCTTTACCTGAAATTCATAGATTTATGCCACATCTCTTATAGACCTAATGAATATGAATTACTTTGGGAATTTACATAGAGTCCATAGATTTATGCCATGTCCCTTCTTAATCCGATGGCTATCAATTACTTCTGGACTTTATCCGGATTCTATAGATTCATACCACTTTCCTTCTTAATCTGATGGCTATGAATTACTTCAAAACTTTATCCAGAGTCCAAAGATTCATGCCACGTCCCTTCTTAATCTAACGGCTATGAATTAATTCAAGACTTTATCTAGAGTCCACATATTCACACCACGTCCATTCTTAATCTGACGGTTATGAATTACTTCAGGACTTTATCCTGATTCCACGGATTCACGCCACATCCCTTCTAGATCAGATAGTCTAGATTCACTTCAGATGATCCGACACTGGATATTTACCTTGGATGATATGACGACTAATATCTATTTCGGACGATCTAACAATTGATATTTGGTTCGTCTCTCCATCTCTTCATGCTTCGAGAGTCTCAAATCTCAACTAAAAACTCTTGAATAGATTTCCCGAAGTTGTTGATATGTTGACACGTATCTCCTGGCGATCAACGGTCAGGATCCTACTTCAGGTGATTTGACGACTGATATTTACTTCGACTCTCCAACTCTATGCACTTCGAGAGTCTTAGATATCAACTGAAAACTATCACATATATTTCCTTGGATTTCATGATCTGTTGCCATGTGTCCCTCTGGATCTAGCGGTCCAGATTCACTTTGGGTCTTCGGGGTTCGGGAGTCTCAACTTTCAACTGAAAACCCTTGAACATATTCCTTCGAAGTTCGCGATCCATCACCACATATCCCTCCATATCTGGTGGTCCAGATTCATCTCCTGGTGATGGATGACCTCAAATTACTTCAAGACTTCAGAACTTTGGTAAGTTCCCTTCTCCTACATGTGTCAAGTGATAAGGCTCATGCACCTTTCTTAGATCAGAAAGTTATCGATCCTTGGTGTTGTGATCCAATGACCATTGTATCTCCTCCTCCTGAGATTCTATCCTACTTTGACTTAGAAGATTCTCTAAGTGCTCGAAGGATTCGACCTTTTCTCCTCCTACAGGCTCATTTCCTGGATTTTGTCTGCACTCTTAAAAATAATATCTCTTCTGATCTTGATCTCCTTTAAGATTTCTCCATCCCATGCACTCCTTTCATTTTAAGGATCAGGTCAAACATAGATCAAATGTCAATGATGATTGACGGTTCATAGAAATTGCATAGACCTAACATGCATACTCTTTACCAGAGAGTTCGACCTCCACAATCTAGAAAGTTCTCGCTCGATTCTAGTCTAACTAGGATCGTTGATATTCAAGCCCAACGGGATCAATGACAAGGGTGAATTGCAGGCCACAAACTAGCGCGTCCTCTATTTTCACCTTATTGCTCCGCAGTGATTCCACACCCTCGATCTTCGTTCATAGATCGATAGTTCATAGAAATTGTGGGGTTCAGCTTGACTATTGTGCAATTTGAATTCTCAGAGCCTTGAGCTCTAGGGTTCCTAGACCGAGGTTACATGGAAATTCATATAACTCTTGGGCTATGATGTCTTCTCTTAGTTGGGTTTTTGGTTAAGGGAATAGTTGCTAGTTCAAGTCTCCTAGACTATTGGTCTGAAGGGAACAACTTCCCAACTCACAGATCTTTAAGCTCTGAATCAAGGCAAAGTAACTTGTGAGGTTACCAAATGGTAGCTATACATGGAGGCTTGCTCCAACTCTGGAATGATGATGTAAATTCCTAGGGAAAGCACCTTCAAGTGATTAAACTAGGGCATGTATAAAATAACACTAAAATATAGGTTCTCAAGGGAACAAACACATACTCATAACTTAATCATTTAATATAGAGAAAAAACCCTTTATAGACACGTAAATACTCGCATGCATCCATTATTTACAATTCAAAGCATAAGGCAAGAAAACACTTATGATAACCATAGAACGTGATGTGACTACTGAAAGGGGTTCTCATTTCCACCCAACCATAGGCTTAGTCACTCCCAATGGATTCATCACTGGCCGCCCCCAAGCTTAAGCCATGATTCTTTGAGATTCAATCTCTTACTTCCAGCTCAACGAAAGTTAGGGATGAAGTTTAATCTCCTTATCCCAATACAGAGATAGATAAGGACGAAGGTTACTCTCATTGTCCTAGCTCAATCTCTATTTTTTGCGATTAGAACTCACTCTTCCACTTTCAGTCCTTCCTTGGACATGAGAGTTTCCTCTCTTGTCTCTACATTTTTTTCTGCAGGTCTTCCTCTGCCCACCACACTTCCTTTCTTGCCTTCCTCAGCAAGGTTGTGTGTGGCTCAAATTTGTAGTCCGTGGTCAGGTCTGGGAGCCTTACAGATGGGAATTATGCCCCATCCCCTTATTAACACTTGAGGAGGTCTTCCCACCTACCATCCCGACTGTAATTCATTCTTATTTCAAAGGGTTGTTCTGATCTAAGAAATTAATTCCAAAATGGTACTGGTTCGGTGGAGGTTAACACAACCATTCCAGGTCCCCTCCACCACCATTCATAGAATTCATGGTTTTCTCTTAGCACATCCCCTCTTTCAACAGTCATACAACACGTAACCATTTTCTATTAAAATAACAAAATTTACAGTCATCGACCTTTTGTACAAAGGTCCATCAAATCAAACATTGACACTTTTAGGTTTTCCATAGTTCCTTAGAAAATATAGTTATATTTATAGACTGGGGGAAAAGGGGTGTTACAAATGTCACATAACTCCTCATGGTCAGAGAGTTATGGCCATGTGAAGTTGGAGTTGGGGAAATGGACCCAAGTTTGTTTTATGTATAATGGAATGTGTTTGAATATATTTAAAGGTAAGAATATTCTAGATGGATAGTACATATCATGCCATTTCTAGTGGTATGTGGAACATCACATAACTCCTCATGGTTAGAGATTTATGGCCATGTGAAGTTAGAGAACCCTCATGAGTCATCTAGATGCCCCAAAAGGTCAAAGTAGTCAAAGTGGTTGCAAAGAAGAAATTATTTAAATAATAAAGTGAAGTGATTAGTGTACTATAAGTCAAAGTGGATACAAAATAAATTATTTAAATAATAAATTTAATGGAGAAATTACTAAGTGGACATTTTGTTAGAAGTGGGTTAACCCTAAAATAAGGAAAGTGGGTTAAGATGGTTAAGAGGTAACCCCTTGAGGAAGCTACATGAAACTAGAAATAAGAGGCAAGGATCTCTCATATTAATCGCACTTGAGAATATGGAATATCTAAAATTTACTGAGGTAACGAAAGGATATTTGAGCCGAATTTCAGAGGGAAGGTGAAGTAAAGAAGTTTGAAATTCAAGGGAGGATAAATCATTTTGATGATGTTTTCTAAGGTATGTTATTTATAGGTCATCTCAACATTTTTGCAATAATGTTTTTTATAGAATTATTCATATCGTAATATTGGGAGGTCGTTGAGGAAACATATCCAAGTAGTTGTGATCAAAATTTCAACTTGTGGATCATTTTATTTTTGGAGTTACACTCCGTGGAAAATAGGGTTTGTGGCTAGTCCTGAAACTAGTCTAAAACAAGTGTTTTGGGTAGAAAAGTCCTAACTTATTAATAACAGATCAAAATTAAGTAAGAGAAAATTAATTGGTTATATTAAAGTATGTAGTATTTTGTGTACCATTTTCAGATCCATAAAACAAATATTATGTGTGAGGCATGCTCTACAATTTCACTCTCTAGAATAATCCAGAATTCAACAAGGTATGTCATTTTTGCTATAACTCCTTTTATGAGAGGTTACAAGTAGTGAAACCTATACTAATTGCATAAATGAAATTGAATAACATTGTGGACTATTTTTATATCTTAATTCATTACATGTACATAGTTATGATTATTTCAAGTTAGGGTTGTTGAATAATCCAAAATTAGTCATGTGAGACTAAAGTAAAGTTTGATGAAAATTCTAGTCTCTTGTTGTTAAAGTTAAGGAAGGTTTGAAGGTATGTGATCATATACACCAGGTCTATTATAGAGTCACAAATCATATTTGGATGATAAAATTGATGAGGTATTTTTGTGGAGGTACATGTTGGGTACATGGTTGAGACAAGTAGTTGATGAGTTGGCACATGCATGAGGTGTATAGTTGACGATGTTGGTATATCTTGATGAGTCATATTTTATGTGTATTTGATGCATGATTGGTACATATTTGGTGCATGGTTGTGTTACACAGGATAGCCTAACTGACAGGGGGGGTGAATCAGTTAGATAAAAATTTATTTCCTTTTATTTAACAGATTACTCAATGAACACATTCATTGTATGTCTTGCTACAAATCATTCAAATAAATAAATATACAATCACATAAACAGACAATGACAGAAAGATATTCATTAGGAAACCTAAAAGGGAAAAACCTCTTCTTCTTATGAATGAAATTCAAGCTCCAACTCCTCTTTACATTCTTATTTTATCTGAGCTACAACCCAAATGAGGTTTCTACCTCTATTTCTTCAACACCTACTGAATAGAAGCTACAACTCTCAAATGTACAAGACCAAATTGTACAAGAGACTTTTACAGTCTCCCCTTGCTCCTCCCTACCTCCCAGAAATCATTCTTTGTCACAAAGAACCCACAAACCAACTCTTTATCTTCTCTGTCAAACATTAAGAATTCAAATCCTCTCTACACAATTCATTCTTGACTAGACCACTTATATTTATCAATCTATGTATGTGTCTTCCCTCCTCTGTCTTTTCTCTTCCTCAAATTTTAGAGAGCCATATATCTCCCATAATCCTCTCACACTCTTTTCTTGCAACCATCACTTTATTTATCTTCCTGTATCATCAACGCATACAATCGAACCCTCAGGCTTCAAAGAATGAGTTATAGTAATTGAATAACTTCCTTACACTAATTATTATTGGCAAAGACATCAAGACGAATAATATCCATATGATCAGTTTAAATATTTAACCAGCACCGTTCGATGAACATACAACTGTTTTTTTGGTGTTTCGCATTTCAACGTTTCGACACTTTTGTGATGAAGTGTTTCGACACTCCAAGTCCCGATCCCCGGTATTTTGGATTTTTTCATTTTTGTGTTTTGTCATTTCGCATTTTAGGGTTTTGGCATTTCTGTGATGAAGTGCTTCAACACTCCAAGTCATGATCCCTGGTATTTCAACGTTTTGCATTTTGACGTTTCAACTTTTTGCATTTCGGCGTTTCAACATTTTTCATTTCAACATTTTGACATTTCTTTGATGAAGTGTTTCAACACTCCAAGTCCCGATCCCCAGTATTTTGGTGTTTCACATTTCACGATTTTGACATTTCTGTCGTGAGTATCCTTGACACTTCCAACTCCTAGTATCCAGAAATTTGAAATGGAGTCAGATCAATGGTCCACGATCTCCCTTTGATCAACGACTCAGATTAAGTCGTGGTTTTGGTATTTCGACATTCGGGACTTCGTGATGTTGAAGTTTTTGCTTACCATGCAAAAATATGGAAATAGAAACTCCTAGAATCCTGAAATAGAAACTCCTGAAATCATGTGCTGGTTAATCTCCGATCTTTGAAATTCAAGCTGTGCCTATGCAAACTCAACCACGGTAATCTCCGATCTCTGAAATTCAATTTGTTCCTATGCAAACTGATCCATGGTGCCTGTGCAAACTAATCAATGGTGCCTATGCAAACTGACCAACAAACTCCCCCTTTAGCATTGGTAGAGCATTTGACTGCAATCCCTGCCAACAAACTCCCCCTTTGGCATTGATGGAAAAATTTAAATATCTTCTCCCCCTTTTTGACATCTATGGCAAAGAAATCAACCATACTCCCCCTGAGAAAAGAAAACTTCTTGCAAAGATGTTTCATTTCAGTAGCAACTCCCCCTATCAATAATAGTCAAAAAACTTGTGCAGTCTGATTTTATAATAAAACCCTTCCAATGTTTAAGAATGAAATGAAATTATAGAGGGTAAACCCCCAACTGATCCCTGAGACTTTCAAATTGCATTTTAGGTAAAGGTTTAGTAAATACATATGAAATCTGATCCTCTGTGCCAACATATTCCACTTTAATAACTTTAGACATAACCTGCTCTCTTAGAAAATGAAATTTAATGGGAATGTGCTTTGTTTTTGAATGCATAACACGATTTTTAGAAATACTAATTGCACTGGTATTATCACAGAAGATAGGTATAGGTTCATCATAATGAATATGTATATTTTCCAGCATCTATTTCATCCATAGAACCTAAGTTAAACAAGCTGCAGCTGCTATGTATTCTGCTTCAACAGTAGACAGAGACACTATTGATTATTTTTTACTTGACCAACTTACAAGACATCCTCCAAGAAAAAATGTTTCTCCACTAGTACTCTTCCTGTCATGAACACAACCTTCCCAATCAGCATCAATGAAAGCATATAAATCAATATTATTACCTGTAGGATACCACAAACCATATTCTTTTGTCCCCTTAAGATATTTAAAAATTCTTTTGACTGTAAGTAGATGAGAAGTTTTTGGTGAAGCCTAAAACCTGCCAACTTGACAAACTGCATGCATAATATCAGGTCTTGTAGCTGTAGCATAAAGAAGACTACCAATCATAGATCTGTATGTTATTTGATCAACATCCTTAGTATCATCAAACTTACTTAATTTACATCCAGTGACCATGGGAGTGCCAACTGGTTTAGAATCTTCCATCTAAAATTTCTTAAGAATTTCATTTATATACTTGGTTTGAGAAATGGAAATACCTTTATCAAATTGAGTAACTTGCAATCCTAAGAAAAAATTCATTTCTCCTAGCATGGACATATCAAACTCTTTTTGCATACTTTCAACAAATTGTTTACTGAATCTATTATCATCAGTACCAAAAATTATATCATCTACATATATCTCAACAATGATCAAGCTATCATTTTTTTCTTTAATATATAGGTTACTATCAGTGTTACATTTCCTGAATCCTTGTTGCCTTTCCTGAATCCTTGTTGCATCAAGTAATTTTCAAGTCTGGAATACCAATCCCTTGGTGCTTGCTTCAGCCCATACAATGCCTTTTTCAACTTGTAAACATATTGTTCTACTTCTTGTACCTGAAAACCCTCTGGTTGTTCCATATATACTTCTTCCTCTAAATAACCATTCAAAAATGAAAACTTTACATCCATTTGCTAAACTTTAAAGTGTTTAGAACTGCCATAAGCTAGAATCTGTCTAGTGGATTCCATTCTTGCAACAGGAGAAAAATTTTCTCCATAATCTATTCCTTCTACCTGTGCATACCCTTTACAAACCAATCTATCCTTGTTTCTAGTTATTTTACCCACTTCATCCATCTTATTTCTAAAAATCCATTTATCCCCTATGACATTCTTATTCAAAGGTCTAGGAACCAATTCCCATGTCTTATTCTTTTCTATTTGACTAAGTTCTCCATTCATTGCTTTTATCCAGTATTCATCTTTAATTTCTTCTTCAATACTTTTGGGTTCAATAAGAGAAAGTAAAGGTACATGTCCATGAGTTGAGGTGGATTCTTGTCTTCTGCTTCTTGTTCCAACACCTACATTTAAGTCACCAAGTATTAGTTCTTTGGGGTGATTTTTTAGTATTCTCTTGCTTGGAGTCTTTGATGGAGTCATGTTTTTGCATGGAGTTGTGTCCTCTATCAAAGTAAGAATTAATTGTTCACTGTTAGCAACCTTAGTTTCTTCCATTTCACTTACTTGTTCATCCATCTTATGTTTGTCATATATTTCATGTATTTGTTGATCCTTTTGTTTATATTTAGACTTCAAAAATGAAGACTCATCAAACCTTACATCTATAGATTCAACAATCTTTCTTAGTCTAAAATTATAGCATTTATAAGCCTTTCTTGAACATGAATATCCAACCAATATGCCTTCATCAGTTCTTGAATCTAATTTTCCTAGATATTTATCAATTCTTTTAATGTAACACTTACTCCCAAAAATTCTAAAATGTTTTATGTTTGTTGGACTTCCTTTCCATAATTGATAGGGTGTCTTATCATTATTATTTCTTAGCAAACTTATATTCAAGATGTGTACAATAGTGTGAACAACTTGAGGCCAAAACATGTCATTCAATCTAGACTCATTTAACATTGTTCTTGCCATTTCCATAACAGTTCTATTTTTTCTTTCAACAACACCATTTTGCTGAGGTTTTTCTGTAACAGAGAAATGTCTTTTAATTTCATTTTCAACACAGTAATCGTTAAATTATTTTGATACAAACTCTCTTCCATTGTCTGAACTTAAGCACTTAATCTTCATACCAATTTCATTTTCAGTCAATTCTTTGAAAACTTGAAAACAGTTAAAAGTTTCAGACTTCTTTTTCAATAAAAACAACCAATTCATTCGAGTAAAATCATCCACAAATAACATAAAGTATCTTTCACCATTTAGACCTATTGTCTTCATAGGTCCACATACATCAACATTTATTATTTCCAAAGGTTTTGTTGTAGAATATTCCTTTGTTTTAAACTTGACTCTAGTTTGTTTACCATGTTGACATTGTTTACAAACAGAGTTGGAAAGATTCTTTATGATAGGTAAGTTCCTTATTGCCTCTTTTTTATTTAATTGAATCAGATTGTCAAAGTTAATATGTCCAAGTCTTTTATGCCATAACCAACTTTCATCTTCATGTCCAAGATAACAATTTTCATCCTTCTCATCTAAAATGTATATGTTATTTGATGTCCTTGTAGTTGTTCCAACGAACTAATTTGTTTCAACATCCCTGATTTGACATTGTTTAGAATCAAATATCATAAAATGCCCTTTATCACATGTTTGACTTACACTCAACAAGTTATGTTTCATATTTTCAACTAGAAAAACATTTTCATCCATTATGTCTTTGTTCAAACAAACAAAGCCTCTTCCAACTATTCAAGTTGATTGGTCATTACCAAATGTGACTGAACCTTATTTTATTTCATATAAAGAATCAAAGATTTGTTCTCTTCCTGTCATATGTTTTGAGCATCCACTGTCCATACACCACTTAACTTTATGATCAACTTGTAAAACATGTTTTCACTCTTCAATTTTTAAATGATCATTCTTCCTTTTCCAATAACTAGTTTTTTTATTTGTGTATTGGTTTATAACAGATTTTTGGAAATTCATTGGACATTTTCTTGAAATATGTCCAAAGTTATTACACCTATAGCATTCAACTTCAAATTTTAAAGAATCAAATATGTTATGTGAGTTGTTCACATTGTTCTAAATAGATTTATAATGTATTCTTTCATCTTCAAATCTAGAAATGCCATGACTATTATGTGCACTTATGTTTCTTAAAAAAATGTTATAGAAAGTTTCTTTGTGTCCATACTTATAACAAAAGAAACAATAGCCTTCAAACCTGTTTTTATGTCTTCCATAACTTCTTCTATTCACTGTTGAAGCCTGATTCTCTTCTTGCCTTTCTGATTCAATCTTCTTGCTAGTAATTTTCTCATGATTATCCTCTGTACCTACTTTCTCAACACTTGAACTAGAACATCCATTAGTTACTGCAGATTTATAACCAATTCCAGTATTATCATATGTTGATCTTTGACTACAAATAATTTGATTCAACACTTGAGAACTATTATTCATGTTATTTTCTTGTACTTTCTTTCTTAATGAGACTACTTCAATTTTTAAACCTTCATTTTCCTTATCCTTTTCTGCAAGCATTTGAGTTAGAGCTTCTTCAGTCACTCTAGCCTCTTCTATTTTAATCTTTAAGTCAACTAACATGATTTCAGTGCTCTCAATTAAACCATTTGATTTTTGTAATTCAAATTCTAGTTTATCAATTTCTCTTTTGAATTTTTTACATTCTCTTCTTACTTTCTTTAGTTCAGACAAAGCACCTACAAGTTCAACTTCCAGGTCAACTTCACCATCTTCTTCTTCAATAATTTCATCATTTTGATTTCCCATAGCCATGAAAAGTCTTATATATGAAATTTCATCACTTTCATCTATATTTGAGGACTCACTATTATATTTGATGAATAGACTTTTCTTTTTATAAGAATTTCTTCGAAATGGCTTCTTACACATTTTCTTATATTCTTTGGTTTTGATGTTACTTTCTTCTTCTCCATCAGAATGTTTATTTAAAGGACAATTAGAAGCAAAATGCCCTATTCTACCACAATGAAAGAACTTGAGAGTAAGTTTACCTTTGTACTTGCCAGTACCTCTTTTTAGATTTTTGACAAAGTTAGCTTCTTCCATGTCTTCCTCTGAATCCTCATGATTATTGGTTTTTGTTTTAACCTTTTTTTTTGTCCTTCTTTGCTACCTTGAAAGTTGCTTCCTTATTGGAAGGATTCTCATTTGATGTCCTCATTTCATATGATGTTAGTATTCCTTGCAACTCATCCATTAATAAAGTAGCAATATCAGTTCTTTCTTCTAATGCAGATATTTTGGGATCAAATCTTGAAGGTAAAGATCTAAGAACTTTTTGTACAATAATACCATTTTCAATTGTTTCTCCTAAACCTCTCATAGTAATTACTACTTCATCAATACGTAAGAAATAGGTAGCTATATATTCAGATTCTTCATCTTTAAACTTTCAAATTGAATTATATATGATTGTAATTTAACATTGTTTACCTTAGTATCTCCTTCATATACCTTCTTCAGTTTGTCCCATAACTCTTTTGTTGATTCACAATGCATTACTTTAACAAATTTTGAACTTGCCAATCCTCCAAGTATTGCATACATAGCTTTGGAATTACTCTCATAGAATTTCTTCCCTACAACATCTGTTGGAACTATTGTTGGAGTCTTATATTCATTCAACACAACTTCCCAAACATTTACTCTTTGAGACTGCAAAAAAAACTTCATCCTGATACTCCAAAAAACATAATTGTGTCCATCAAACAGAGGTAATCCATGTTTAGTAAAATCAGATTTCTTATCCATTATTAAGGATCAAACTTCCAGTGATTAAATTGAATCTTGAAGTAACCTTCTTTGATACCAGTTGTTACATAGGATAGCCTAACTGAGAGGGGGGGTGAATTAGTTAGATAAAAATTTATTTCCTTTTAATTAACAGATTACTCAATGAACACAGTTACTGTATGTATTGCTACAAATCATTCAAATAAATAAATATACAATCACATAAACAGACAATGACACAAAGATTTTCATGAGGAAACCCAAAAGGGAAAAACCTCTTCTTCTTATGAATGAAAGGCAAGCTCCACCTTCTCTTTACATTCTTATTTTATCTGAGCTTCAACTCAGATGAGGCTGCTACCTCTGTTTCCTCAACACCTATTGAATAGAAGCTACAACTCCCAGATGTACAAGAAACAACTTGTACAAGCGACTTTTATAGTCTCCCCTTGCTCCTCCCTACCTTTTTGAAATCATTCTTTGTCACAAAGAACCTAGAAACCAACTCTTTATCTTATCTGTCAAACATTAAGCATTCAAATCCTCTCTGCACAATTCATTCTTGACTAGACCACTTAGATTTATCAATCTGTGTATGTGTCTTCCCTCCTCTGTCTTTTCTCTTCCCCAAATTTTATAGAGCCATATATCTCCCATAATCCTCTCACACTCTTTTCTTGCAACCATCACTTTATATATATTCCTGTATCATTAGCACGTACAATCGAACCCTCAAGCTTCAAAGAATTAGTTACAGTAACTGAATAACTTCCTTACAATAATTATTATTGGCCAAGACATCAAGACGAATAATATCCATATGATCAGCTTAAATATTTAACCAACACCATTCGATGAACATACAACTATTTTTTCGACGTTTTGCATTTCGGTGTTTCAACACTTCTGTGATGAAGTGTTTCGACACTCCAAGTCCTGATCCCTGGTATTTCGACGTTTTGCATTTTGGTGTTTCACCATTTCTCATTTTGGTGTTTCAACATTTATGTGATGAAGTGTTTCGACATTCCAAGTCTCAATCCCCGGTATTTCGGTGTTTCGCATTTTGGCGTTTCGGCATTTCTCATTTCAACGTTTTGGCATTTCTATGATGAAGTGTTTCAACACTCCAAGTCCCAATCCCTTGTATTTCAACGTTTCACATTTTCCGATTTCAACATTTTTGTCATGAGTATCCTTGACACTTCCAACTCCAAGTATCCTAAACTCTGAAATGGAGTCAGATCAATGGTCCATGATATCCCTTTGATCAACGACTCGGATTAAGTCATGGTTTTGGTATTTCAGCATTCAAGACTTCGTGATGTTGATGTTTTCGCTTACCATGCAAAAATACCGAAACATAAACTCCCGGAATCCCGAAATAGAAACTCTCGGAATCATGTGTTGGTTAATCTTCGATCTTCGAAATTCAAGATGTGCCTGTGAAAATTGATCCATGGTAATCTTTGTTCTCTGAAATTCAAGATGTTCTTGTGCAAATTGATCCACAGTGCCTGTGCAAACTGATCCACGGTGCCTATGAAAACTGACCAACAAACTCCCCCTTTGGCATTTTAAATTTTAACATTAATGACAAAACCAAGTCCTATGCAAACTGGAATCCCTACCAACAAACTCATGTGCAAACTGCAATCCCTGCCAACAGGTTGATGCACTCATTGATGGTACAGGTTGAGGTATAGGTTGGTGTATGGCTAATGTAATTTTTTATGGTATAGGCTAATTACAGGTTGTTTGGTATAGGTTGGTTCATGGTTGATGCACTTGTTTATGGTTTAGGTTCATTACAGGTTGATTGGTATAGGTTTACATAAGTATATCTAACAGTGATAGTGTGACAGTGGTTCTATCATTCTACTTATATTTCAAGG
>JZKD02S1892799.1:676233-724679 GCA_000966675.3 Picea glauca | reverse complement strand
AGAGCTTTCACAAGTAAGTATATCATCCTTCTTCTCTTGTCCATTCAACACTTTAGAACTAGGGAAAGAGTAGTATTCTGTCACGGTTTGTTCCAGATCCAGGTGGATCTGTGGATATTGGTCTGTGTCCGCACTCACGAATTTATCCTTGAACAGACACATTAATGCATAATATACAATGTAGAACCTGAAATAAAAATGAAGAAAGGCTGATGCAAACTTAAAACTTGTGTCAACCAATTTGTGCACTAATTTGAAAGAAATATAAGATTTATGGTTTACATGATGAATTGATGATGGAAACAAGTGGGTGTGTGAGACAAATTTGAGTCCAAAAACCCTCCCATATAATTAAGACATGAAAATAGTCTATCCATGTCAAATTTTAGTGCATAAAGAAACAATTTGAAAAAATTTCAACGCTGGCCCCATTCACAGGTCATTGTTCCCATGTCTAGTCCTGGTACATTGTATTTTCATTGTTCCTTTTAAAATCCACTTGACAGTACATATGTTCCCACATCCATTACTGCAAGGACATATTTTTATTGTGTTGATTAAACAATGAATAAAAAAAGAGGGATTTTTCATCACAACTATGACATAGATACATTAATGTATAATATAGAATGTAGAACCTAAAAGAAAAATGAAGAAAGGATGATGAAAACTTAAAACTTGTTTCAACCAATTTGTGCACTAATTTGAAAGAAATATAGGGTTTATGGTTTACATTATGAATTGATGATGGAAACAAGTGGGTGTGTGAGTCAAATTAGAGTCCAGAAACCCTCCCATAGCGTTAAGGCATGTGAATAGTCTATCCATGTCAAATTTCAGTGGATACAGAAAGAGTTTGAAAAAATTTCAACATTGGCCTCATTCGCAGGTCACTGTTACCCATGTCTAGTCCTAGTACAATTTCTTTTTGTTGTTCCTTTTAAAATTTGTTCAAAAGTACATGCATTCCTGCATCTAGTACTGTAAGGACATATTTTATTGTGTTGATTAAACAATGAACAAAAAAGAGGGTCTTTTCATCACAAATATGACATAGATACATTAATGTATAATATACAATGTAGAACCTGAAATAAAAATTAAGAAAGGTTGATGCAAACTTAAAACTTGTGCCAACCAATTTGTGGACTAAATTGAAATAAATACAAAGTTTATGGTTTACATGATGAATTGATGATGGAAACGAGTGGGTGTGTGAGTAAAATTTGAGTCGAGAAACCTTCCCATATTGTTAAGGCATTTGAATAGTATATCCATGTCACATTTTAGTGCATACATAAATAGTTTCAAAAAATTTCAACTTTGGCCCCATTTAGAGGTCACTATTTCCCAGGTCTAGTCCTAGTACAATGTATTTTCATTGTTCCGTTTAAAATTAGTTCGACAATACACACATTGTTGCATCTAGTACTGCAAGGACATATTTTTGTTGTGTTTATTAAACATTGAACAAAAAAGAGGGATTTTTCATCACAACTATGACACAGATACATTAATGTACAATATACAATGTAGAACCTAAAAGAAAAATGAAGAAAGGCTGATGAAAAATTAAAACTTGTGTCAACCAATTTGTGGACTAATTTGAAATAAATATAGAGTTTATGGTTTACATGATGAATTTATCATGGAAACAAGTGGGTGTGTGAGTAAAATTTGAGTCCAGAAACCCTCCCATATCGTTAAGGCATGCGAATAGTATGTCCATGTCAATTTTTAGTGCATACAAAAATAGAATGAAAAAATTTCAATGTTGACCCCATTCACATGTCACTGTTGCCCATGTCTATTCCTAGTACAATGTATTTTCGTTGTTCCTTTTAAAATTTGTTCAACAGTACACAAGTTCTCGCATCTACTACTGCAAGAAAATATTTGTATTGTGTTGATTAAACAATGAATTTAAAAAGAGGGATTTTTTCATCACAACTATGACAGACATACATTAATGTATAATATACAATGTAGAACATGAAATAAAAATGAAGAAAGGTTGATGCAAAGATAAAACTTGTGTCAACCAATTTGTGCACTAATTTGAAAGAAATGCAGGGTTTATGGTTTACATGATGAATTGATGATGGAAACAAGTGGGTGTGTGAGTCAAATTTGAGTCCAGAAACCCTCCCATATCATTAAGGCATGTGAATATTCAATCCATGTCAAATGTTAGTGCATGCAGAAACAATTTGAAAAAAAATCAACATTGGGCCCATTCGCAGGTCACTGTTTCCCATGTTTTTTCCTAGTACAATGTATTTTCGTTGTTCCTTTTAAAATTCATTCGACAGTACACACATTCCCACATCTAGTACTACAAGGACATATTTTTTTTGTGTTGATTAAACAATGAGCCAAAAAATACATATTTTCCATCACAACTATGACAAACATACATTAATGTATAATATACAATGTAGAACCTAAAATAAAAATGAATAAATTATAATGCAAACTTAAAACTTGTGTCAACCAATTTGTGCACTAATTTGAAAGAAATATAGGGTTTATGGTTTACATGATCAATTGATGACGGAAACAAGTGGGTGTGTGAGTCAAATTTGAGTCGATAAACCCTCCCATATCGTTAAGGAATGTGAATAGTGTATCCATGTCAAATTTTAGTGCATAGAAAAATAGTTTGAAAAAAATTCAATGTTGGCCCCATTCATAGGTCATTGTTTCCCATGTCTAGTCCTAGTACAATGTCTTTTCTTTGTTCCTTTCAAAATTCATTCGACAGTACACATGTTCCTGCATCTAGTACTGCAAGGACATATTTTTATTGTGTCGGTTAAAAAATGAATGAAAAAAGAGGTATTTTTCATCACAACTATGACAAACATACATTAATGTATAATATACAATGCAGAGCCTGAAAGAAAAATGAAGGTTGATGCCAACTTAAAACTTGTGTCAAAAAATGTGTGTACTAATTTGAAAGAAATATAGGGTTTATGGTTTACATGATGAATTGATGATGGAAACAAGTGGCTGTGTGAGTCAAATTTGAATGAAAAAACCCTCACATATCGTTAAGGAATTTGAATAGTCTATCCATGTCAAATTTCAGCGCATACAAAAACAATTTGAAAAAATATCAACGTTTTCCCCATTCACAGGTCATTGTTTCCCATGTGAATGACAAAGTCCCATTTTTCATCACAATTATAACACACATACAACAGGTTAAGAAGTCGATTCACTGATAGCCTCAACATTATTCATAATTCATGGGCCAAAGTCCCATGTTTTCCAATAGTTTCAACAAAGATTCTATATACATGACAAACAGATTCATCGAAACTTCGTTGATGCAATACTATGACAACAATGATGACATCTACGATCATGATGGTATGAAAATGAATGAGCTTCTCTTGGTTTCAATAATAATGTATCCTCTACTGAACAAGGCTAGCCACGTGAAGGTGGAATCTCATATTGCCCCTCCCCTCCCCCTCACATCACTCTCAATTCCTCAATACCCAATCTATAAAATAAAAAATAATCGAAAGAAACCTATTTGTAAGATTCATGTAATATAGAAAAAAAATAAAAATAAATAATGAATGTAAATGAAATTATGTGTTTGTAAATCATATTTTTAGTTTACCACATACTCTAGTATATTGGTGACTATTTTAAGGTTTCACATAATAATTAAACAATGTGTATCATAGGATATACAAACGTATAAAACTTAAAAACATGTAATTAACCCATGACATAAGTAAATTATTTTAAGAGAATAATTCATACAAATTAAAATATATAGTCACATACCTGATCCAAATAAACCTCTGTATCATCCTTATTATGTATTTTCTTCTTCATCAAGCTCGACATATGTATCATCATCTGGTTCAGAAATGGTTTTTAAAGGATAAAAGATATCATCATCGTCATCAATGTCATTTTTTAGCATATTTTCATCGACATCGTCATTAAGAACTGCATTGTCTCCTACACTTGGATCATGATCTTCTTCATCTTCTTCGTCTATCAACCCCGCATGATATTTCAACCATGTATGATCTAGTGAATCATCTTCTTATTCAATATCATATTCTTCAAGTACATGAGTATACTTAATTGGTCTTCCCCTTGGATCATATCTAACAAAAAATGACCAATCCCTCTCACCTGGAACATTTGAGTAAAAGACCTGTTCACATTGGCTTGGAAAAACATAGCGATCGTGTCCTCTTTCGAAAATCATTGTTTTAATCATCAAAAATTCATTGGCATGCTGAATAATAGTTCTTTCCTCATCGTGTTCATGCATTTGTGACCTATACCATTTGACATCGAACATAAATAATTTGAAGGAATTAAAGTCACACCCAAGTATATAATTCATATACCCATAGTATTTATTTTCAGATTCTTGGGAATGTTTGTCACTCCTAGAGGAAACATTAGTGACCTAGAATACTGTAGTTATCCCACTATCATAAGTTTTCCTGGTTTCATCCAACTATTTTATGCAAAATTTATGACCATTGCACCACATAACTTTGCAGTGTTTCAACTGCAATATGCCAAATATGTAATAGATGCATTATCAATTAATAAATTAAAATATAATTTATATAACTTGGAAAGTATATGAAGAGGACAGTACATATGTAGTCACATTAATATAATGTAAAATAACTGAATAAAATGGATGAATTTTCTTGCATGTCCATCTTTCAAAACACATGTTAAATCAATTTCCCTTTCTGTAACATTGGCATCTCTGTTATGACAAGCTTCTTTAACAAATTCAGACAGTCTTTGCCATGATAATATACCACCATGATGATGTTGACATCTTTCAATCCATACATTCATCCATTCAAGATTTTTTGCAATGTATAAATGCAGTGCATCCCAATCTTGAGAAATTGAATCAAAAAATCATAATTCACCAATATTAAATATTAATTATAACGTCCTTGGTAGATATTAATAATTTATGAAATAACATATATTAATATATTAATGAGTATGATCATATACATCAAAAATGAAAAATTATATGTATTTATTATATAAATCTCCACAATTATTAATATATTAACTCTAATATTTTTCATTCTACCTTTCCCCAACAGGTACTCATGATCTTCAAATTTTTTGATGGATTTCACATCCCAAATGCGATCCACTGCATCCATAGTTGGCACTACTAATTTAGGAATATACTGACTAATATACACCATGGATTGATATACCACATATCCCTCAATCATAGAACCCTCAAGATGTTCTCTTTGTCTAACCAAATCCTTCGATGATTCAAGTGCCACTCCACCATCCACATTGACCTTGTGTGTACAAGTACACAAATTTCAATCTCCTCAACTTGGTGTATGAGGTAGTGTTCTTGTGCATTGAAAAATGTTGGAGATATATACTTTTTCATTTCACACAATTGTCAAGGAATTTCCCTCTTCCAATACTTTATATCATCTTCATGGATTTATTTTGATGAAAACCATCTACATGAGACAATGACACAAAAAAATGACATGTTTCAACATACGATAATATAATATATTACATTACAATTAAAAAAACATGTCATTAAGTACAACAACAAATCGAAACAACATTTTGCATATACATCACAACTACTCACCTCTTGTATTTGCCACGATCATATATAACTTGTTTGACATTGTTTTCAAAGTTGTTTGGGAGAGATAGCGGTAGAACATACTCTAACAAAAGCAATGAACCATTATTTGTTTTGACAAAAGTAGAAAAAAAAATAAAAAACTTAAATTATGTATAAGGCCAATATATATAAATATGTATACCAAAATCATTACCTTAATGAAGGTTCGCCAATGAAGTGTTTTTACCCCACCAAATTCACCTTTCTTCGTTAATATATTATTTATGATTGAAGCAAAACTCGTGGGAAATTTAATTCTTTGAATGACCTCTTTTACATCATTGCTTTGTTGCTTTGTTAATAACCATGGAAGGTTATATCGGTCTAGTACATCTCTATTTGATTGGATCATGCTTCTCTTTGCATGATTGGTTTCTTGAATGTCAATACAAATTTAGGACAAATTTTTCTTTATCCCTCCTACCATCTATGATTCGCCATAACATTTATGTCACATTCTTCCCTATATGCATTGTATCAAACAAATGAGATATTTTTTTCTCCTCATAGTAGGGAAACCTAATGAATTGAGTGGGATAACATTTAATTCCTTGTGGAAGCCCATTATTAATACCTTCATGATGGTGGCCTTCATGAAGCATACAAGAAATCACAAAAATAATTATCAAATACAGTAAAAAAAATAAATGATTAAAATAAACATTCAAAACATTACATGATATACGATACATAAACAAATTGCGTAACTTGATGATTTATATTATATTCCAACCTCTATAGGTGAGGTGTCATTCTTTGTGGTTTTAAACCAGTCTCTTCTTTCCCATTGAAAATATGTTTTTCAATAGTATGATACCTATGGTTCTTAGGGAGGAGATTCCTATACTCATCAAACAACACTTTTCCTAAACTATTTGAATGATGATACTTCATATTAGGACCATAAACTAGACATGCAAATTTACCCTTTGTTTGAAGACCTACAACAGATGGATTAATGTCAATTATACGATGAGATTATTTAAAAATTAAACATGCAACATGATATCTTTAAATATATATATAGTATTAAAGAGAGATAGAATGCTACATACCACAAAAATGTGTTAGTCTCGGGGCATCATGAATTTTCCATACAATTGTTCCATGGAATTTAAATTTCTTCTCCCTGATTAGTTTACAAATGGCATACATATAGTGATGCCAACCCATAACTTTAGTAGCTTGTCGATAAGAGGCTCGATATATACATTCATATCTTTAACCTGGTACTTACCTAATTATTTTAAATTACACATAAATATTATAACCATTATATGTATATATAAGTAAATAAATAAACAAAAGATATTATGCAAAAACCGAAACAAATGAAAATGTTACATTCAAAAAAATAATGTAAACAAATTATACCTGGGACAATCATTGTCAACATTATGTGCTCCCTATTTATTGACATCCAAGAAGGAATGTTATTGTTGATAACAAAAATAGGCCACATTGAGTAAATAGACCTAAGCTCTCTGAATGGATTAACACTGTCAATTGCCAATGAAAGCCTAACATTATGAGGTTCATCTTTGAAATCTGCCCATTTTCCCTCAATTTCCCTAAATTTATAACCATTGGCAGGCATTCGAATAACACCATATCCACTTTTTCTACATGCATGGTAATCCATAAATTGTGCTATGCTTTCACACCTAAAAAATCATTGCAAACATGGAATCATGGGAATATGATGAAGAACCTTTCGAGACACCCTTTTTGTTACTTGAATAGTTCGATATCTATTGATAAGACATTGGAGGCATTTTGGTTTTGAAGCATGTTGTCCATAATATATAATATGATCATTAGGACATGCATCTATAGTTTGATAATCCATTCCAATGTCTTTCATAATGGCATGCAAATCTCGATATGTGCGAGGTAAAATATTTGACGATGGTAACAAAAATTCACCTAAGAATCTACAACATAACAAATAAGTAGTTAATGTAAAGAATATAAATCATAAAAATTTCATTCTTATTTTACACATTAATTAACACTAAAAACAAATAGAAAAAAGTCAACATTTATGTATAATATGAGATGAGACATATTACATACCTTAGGATCTGTGTCATACAAGTGTTTGACAAACTATTCATAACCTTTAAGTTCACTAGCAACAATGTAGCAGAGAGATGATTTTCTCTTGAGCCTTCATAAATTCATTTATTTTCCTTTTCTAATAGAGGTTCATCGTAAATACCATCACTCTCCCCATCCTTATCTGGTTGAGCAAACAAACCTTGAATCATTTTATTTGTCCCATCATCTTATTCCATGGGATCATTAACTTGATTTGTCCCATCATCATCTTCCATGAGATCATCATTTTCTTGATCATGTTCCTCATCTTGTACAACATCATTTCTACTAGTTCTACTTGGAGAAATATTATGCAGAAAGTTAGGGGGAAAGGATAACTTTATAATTACAAACAATCATGCAAAATTAGTGAGTACTATAACAAATATTCAAACAATATATATACATATATATAATTTTATATAAAATTGACAATATAAAAGAAAATAATGAATATATATATAATTACCATGGGACAATATTCATTCGATCCCCCCATCAATGTGCCCATATTTTCTACAATGTTTTGTAGTTGCTGCTATTAAAATTCTTACGAGACATGTAAGGAAACATTTTTTGCAAGGGAAATAACATCAACCATAACCCTTTTCACCCACTTTACTTTTTTTCCCACCTCTAATATTCTGCGACATTCTTCCACACAAAAATACTCTTTTTGAACCATCATTGTTATATCAATATTGTCGCAACATCTCTAATTCAAAAAATATTTATAGATATTTTTTCGTCACAAGAGCGATGAATGTTAACCAAATCAATTTTGACTTTGTCAAATAGTGTTATAGTCATGTCTATCATCTCTCTTGCGACAATAACCAAAGGTCGTCTCAAGAGTGATGAACATCCATTATCTTCAAGTTCATATCTCTTTCGATGAACATATGGGTTCATTGCAAGAGAGACAAATTCAGGATGGATTTATTAAAAAATTGAAAAATTGAACTCTTTCTCTTGAATTTTGTGACGAAAGGGTACTTTCATCGCAAGTAGTCGTCAAATTTTTGTTAATATGTAGTAGTGAGTGGATTTTGTCCCCCCATACTCTTTTATCATGGTCGGTCTACATCCAGTGATGTATTATATTAATGATAATACATATACAAAAATAGGCTCACTGGCCTTTAGCATCTAGGCTCCCCAACCTAATTCAACACATAAGCCTCCTAGCTTATAATAACTGGCTCACTAGCCTATAAAACACAACATATACACAAAGGCTCTTTAGCTTGAAAATCATGCACTCTTAAGTTTGTTGCACGGGATATCCTAGAATGTGCACACTTCACCATTTTAGTGTGTAGTACATGTGCAGACTATACCATGGAAGGTGCATGCAAACTTATATCAACAACTCACCAGCTTAAGTGCATTTGTATTTACATTTATAGTTGGGTTTCAACCTAGGGGTATTACAGATGAAATATGAGGTATAGGTTATGGAAAATCAGATATTACCAGCACTAGATATTTCTTTAAACTCTACACCAGAAATATGGTGGGGTGTAGACAAGGAAAATATCAACAATTGGTTTAACTGCAAAAGGTTATTGCGTAGAAGATTTAGCACAGAGGAGGAACACAAATATGAAGAGAAATACAAGGGATTTGGAAAACCCAAAGAGCATGTAGAAAAGTGAATAGTTCAATGAATATTAGTACCACCAAAAGAATGGCCACACTATTTTATTCACACACTAGAAGGAATTTTGAAGAACTGGTACACAAAATAGGAACAATGCAGAGACACTCCTAACTGGGAAGAGATACAACAAAACTTTATAGTTACATTTTCCTTTGAGAATGATAGTTCAGATATTGATACAATGTTGAAAGTGGTAAGAGACAAAATATTTGAAGAAACGGAGTTCGAAATAGTCCTAGCATATCAGAAGTAGGATAGGAAGATAGTTAAACAATTGCTACACTATTATCATGTCGCGGAAGCAGAAGAACCAACAAAAGATAATCTGCGCAATATCCAAACCCCAGAAATGGAAGGTGAAAGGGAAGTAGAAGGTCCTAAGATGGATTCATAATATTATGATGCACCTTTAAATATTAATAAGGTCAACATTGGAACTGCATAAAAACCAAAGATGGCCAATATTGAAGATTATTGGGATAATCAGATAGTAGAGACTATCACATAATTACTATGAGATTACAGTGACTTATTCCCAACAAAATTCTCAGAGATGAAAGGGTTAGCAGGGGATATAGGATAGATGAATATCCCCCCATTGATTCTAGAAGCAAGACCTATTAGGAAGAGGCCATACATATTGAATCCAATATACAAAGAGAAGGTGAAGATAGAAATTGACAAGATGCTAGAAGATGGTGTTATAGAACCTGCAGAAGAGTTAGAATGGATCAGTCTTATCGTGGTGCAAGAAAATAATCAAGGAGGAATTAGGATTCATGTAGATTTGATAAAATTAAATGATTTTCGGCTACATGATCATTTCCCTACCCCATTTACAGACGAAGTTTTGGAGAATGTAGGGTGTCAAGAAGATTATTATTTTACATATGGATTCTCAGGATATCATCATATTAGGATAGAATCTGAAGATAAGCATAAGAAAAAAAATTATACATAGCGGGGATCATTTTAGTAAACAGTTATAACATTTTTATAGAAGAATTCACCAACCATTTTTTCAAGGGTAGTGGTAGCATCTTTTAAAGACTGTATTCATAAGTTTTTGGAGGTTTACTTGGATGATTGGACAATGTTTAGTTTGTTGAATGGTCATTTTGAAGTATGAAGGTTGATGATAGTTTGGGAATTTTTTAGGACATGTGGTGTGTAAACAAGGTCTGTTGATTGATCTTTCTAAAATTGTTGTCATAATTAACTTACCACCACCAAATTCAGTGCTCCAGTTTAAAAGTACAATGGGACATACATGATATTATAGGAATTTTATAAAGGGATATTCACAGATCACCACGCCAATTGATAAGTTGTTGAAGAAGGATACTAAGTACTAGTGGAATGATGAATGCCATAAGAGTTTGGGCACTTTAAAGGAAAAAATTGTTACTATGCCAATTATGGTTTTCCCATATTGGTTAAAGTAATTTCATGTTCATGTGGATGCATCTACAATTGCATTAGGAACAATATTAACCCAACCAGGAGAAGGTGGTATAGATCACCCTATTCCTTTTGCAAGAAGGAATTTGTTATATTAAGAGCAGAACTATAATACTACAGAAATAGAAGGTATATCTATGGTGTATGCTTTTCACAAATACATACATTACTTCTTGGTAAAACACTTTCAGATGTTTATAGACCATTCAAATCTAACATACTTAGTTAATAAGTCAGTGTTTGGGGGAAGGATATGCATATGGCTACTCTTATTTCAATAATTTGACTTTGACGTTGAAGTTAAGATATGAAGATTAAATATATGACCATATCACTTATCTAGGATAACTAATGGAGAAGAACCCAGTAACTTGGAGGACAAGTTTCCATATGCACAATTGTTTTTAATATATATTGCAGATGAATATTTTTTTGACATTATTGATCTTTTGAGTACTATATTTTTAACAAGAGAATTTAATACTGTCTAAAAGAAACATTTGGTGGTCAGAGCTGGAGATTATCAACTGATTGCATATCATTTATACAAAATTGGAGAATATATCATCTTGAGGAGATGTGCGATGGAGCATGAAAGACCCATTATTTTTTTATAAGATCATGAAAGTATTGCACAAAGGATTATGGTGGCCAATAGGTCATAAGGATTCAAAGGAATACTATCGGAAGTGTGATTTTTGTCAAAGAGTTGGGAATCCATCTAGGAGGGATGATATGCCACTAAGACCACATGTTACTTTACAAGTGTTCAATAAATGGGAAATAGATTTTGTAGGTCAAATTAGTACAACAAAAAGAAGATCAAGAGCCAGATAAATTATTATAGAAACATAATACTTGACAAGATGGGAAGAGGTTGCACTAGTAAAGGATTGCAGTGTAGAGACAACAACACAATTTTTATTTGAGAATGTAATGACAAGGTTTGAATATCCAAGAACATTGATGAGTGATCAGGGGACTCACTTTATCAATAATACAATTGAGGAAATGATTAAATAATTTAAGATACACCACCATAAGAGTACTCCTTACCACCCTCAAGCAAATTCAACGATGGATTCCTTCAAAAATATTTTGGAGAATTCCTTAACCAAGATTTGTAATGTGGACATAGATGATAGGGATTGGAAGGTATCAGCAGTACTTTGGGCTTATAGGACTACCTGCAAGAAGCTAACATGGAAGAAACCCTTTAGAATGGTGTATGGACAATAGGAAGTAGGTCCCTTATATTATTTGATACCAAGTCTTCACATAGCAGCAATCACAGATATGACAGAAAGAGGCGCAACACAGGAAAGATTGGTTCAACTCATGAAATTAGAAGATGATAGAATCATGGAAGGTTTCCATCACGAGGTACATAAAGCAAAGGATAAAGCATGGAATGATATACATATCAAGAAGAATAAGTTTAAGGAAGGATATATGGTTCTCCTCTATGAAAGTAAATATTTACAGCACCCATGGAAGCTCATAATGCATTGGCTAGGGCCATATCAGATAAAGTCTATCACAAATGGTGGTGTTGTACAATTGCGAGATTTAGCAGGTAAGGAAATTCAAGCAACGATGAATGGTAGTTGACTTTAAACTATATAAGGAAATTTTACCCACTGACTCTTAGTATTTGCAACACAACAAGTAGAGTTGTACATATTGTAAATAGTAGGAGCTAGAAGAAGAAAAAAGAAGATAAAAGTAGAAAAACGAAGAAAATCCAAAAATAAGTAGTTAGAGAAATAAGTGATATACAAGTAGTTGGGAATGATAGTGCACAACATATAGAAAATGGTGTGAAATAATTCAGTAGACTGAACATAAGGAAATTAGACACCGTGCGATGGAGTGAAGAAATAATCGTAAAAACAACAAACAAGTGAACAAAAAAGAATGAACGCATCAGAAAATTAATAACAAGGTTTATAGAAAGGAAAAAGTTAGGATGGGTTCGACACTTAGAAATTTTTTATAAAGCAAGAACTTGAGAGAGAGAACATAGGGTGATTGAGTAAGAGAGATAGGAATTCACATGCAAGGAAAGTAATATGGCACCCTCGAAGATTGGCGCTCCCGACCGATTTGTATGAGTGACCTGACAGTCAAGAAGGAAGAAGGAAATAATGGAAGAACCAGAGAGTTTTGTGGAGTTGGAGGATGTTAGGATGCCATATACCAAATCTATCAGTCCCACCTTGATAGAAGAAGAAATATCAACCACAGTGTTATGACCCAATGCCTTAAAATTGATAAGAAATTAATAAATTCAGTCCACTTCGAGGGGGAAACCTCCTTTACATTATATAAATTTCATAGCACAATATGATATGAGATAAGATGCCCCTAGAACTAGGTCTCCTTGATATATATATAGGAGACACATGGTTACAATTATAATGAAAGAGTGCAAATAAGGGTTCTAGTCAACCTACTAGAAGTGTAATAATACAATATCTAAGGCATAATAAGGGGTTTTATACATGTCATGGGGTTTTTTCTAGGACTTAACATGTATGTCCCCTTCAAACAAGTGTTTTCCTCAACACTTGTCTAACCACAAATGATTCTGCATGAATAACTCATCTTCCCATGTCGCCTCTTCCACTAGTAGGTTCTTCTATTTGATGAGGTACTCTATAATTGCTCGATTTATCATCTACTTAATTCTCATTTCAATATATGTTTATGGCTCTAGTATGATTTTCTCTTCTTCATTGAGCTATGGTAAAAAAAATTGGACTAGGATCTTGTTTCCAATGGCCTTCTTTAAGCAATCAAAATGGAATATTGGATGTACATATGAATATGGAGGTAAGTCCAATTTGTAAGACATACCTCCAATCCTTTGAAAAAATTTATATGGGCCATAAAATTTGGTGTTAGAGCTCAAGGTATTGGGGTTTCACTGCTACATCTGATACACCTTGGAATTTTATATATAACTTGTTTTCCATGGAATTTCATAAGGAACCCCTTGGATTATATTTAGTACACTTATCAAGGTACATGGGATTAAAATTTGATCTCTTGAGGCCTTACACTTTCAGAGATATAGCCTATGTAAGATAGGGTTATGGAATTTTCTTGAATTTAGTTATCTCATAATTTTCACTATAAAAGTCTTTATCTATAAATTAAGACCTTCAAATCCAGTAGATATTCATATAAATTATCAAGGTAGCTCTGATAAAAAAATCATATTTTGGGTCATCCTACGTTTGTAGATACACCCTATGGGAGATAGGGCATCTGACTAGTCTCAAACAAGTGTTCTAGGTAAAACAGTCATAACTTCTTCTTAGATCATCCAAATTGAGTGATACTAGTTGCATTGGACAATGGACATTCTATAGTATTTTTGTTACAAGTTTTAGAACTTTATATCAATTATTTTGTGTGAGGAACACTATACAAGTGAGATATCTTGGAAAGGCCAAAAATCAGCAAGGTGTGGAGAAGTTACCATAAATTCCACTTGTCACATCCAATTTTGGTCAAATTGGTGGCATTGCAGAGAAGAAATTTCATATTACTACAAGTAGAAATGTTATACTTAGAAGGGCCAAAATGTTAGAAATACACCAGAAGGAAGGCCATCCAAGAGGAGAAACGCCAAATTAAGGTTTTTAAAGGTATGTAACTTAGAATTGGCATAATTATTTTTGGAATATTTGTTTCAGGTGATTTTAAATTTTTGATGCCTCGGGCCATGGACTTGGTTCATTTTTAATACAAGAAGGAAGGGCCCTTTCCTCTAAAAGAAAACAACTTAAAGGAAAAATCTTAGTCAAACCCATTTATGAAAAATAAATGTTGGCCATACTACATGCAATTCAGAAATGGCACCCCTACCTAATAGGAAGACAATTCAAGGTAAAAACAAATCATGACAGTTTGAAGTACTTTTTGGAGCAATGATTATCTTCAGAAGAGAAAAACAATGGGTTACAAATATGTTGGGTTATGACTTTGAAATTATATACAAAAAAGGAAAACATAATGTTTTGGTAGATGCCCTTTCCAGGAAAGAAGAAGAAACAAAAGGTTCACTATTTTCTATTTCTATTCTGCAATCATATTGGGTGGAAGAAGAAAGGATATAATGGAATCAAGATCAAGAGGTATGCAATATCATTCAAAAACTACATGAAGACCCCAGTTCAGTAGAAATTTTTGTTTGGAAGAATGATTTTTTATGGTATCATGATCGCCTATACATATTTAAGAATACCCATCTCAAACATAATATCCTTCTATAATTGCACACTTCTCCTATAGGGGGACATTTTGGATTCTTGAAAACATACCATAGAATTAAGAGGGATTTTTTCTGGGAAAGTCTTAAAAATGATGTTCACAATTTTGTGTCGGAATTTTTGGTCTACCAATAGAATAAAGGAGAGACAATCAAGACTCCAGGTCTCCTACAACCATTAGCTATACCAAGCCAACGTTGAGAAGACGTTTCCATGGATTTTATTACAAGTTTACCAAAATTAGAAGGAAAGACCACCATCATGGTAGTAGTGGATCGACTAACAAAGTATTCTATTTTTTGTTTCTCTCTTTCTCATCCTTTTAATTCAAGCACATTAGGAACAAAATTCATGGAAACAGTTCAAAACCTACATGGGATCCCCAAGATTATTTTAAGTGATGGAGACCTAATTTTCACGAGAAATTTTTGGACTGAATTATTTTCTTGTTTTGGTACTCAATTGGCTCATAGATCATTTTACCGCCCTCAATCTGATGGGAAAACTGAGATTGTGAATAAATGTCTAGAAGGATATATTCTTTTTTATACATCTGATAAACAAACACAATGGGTCAAGTGGTTTCCCTTAGTGGAATGGTGGTATAACACATCCTTCCATACTTCATCAAAAATGTCCCCATTTCTGGCACTTTATGGGTATCATCCTCCATCCATAACATTACCCTTGAAAGGGAATACAAAGGTTCAAGCAGTGGATGACCACATAGGGAACCAACAAGAGGTCCTAAAACTGTTGAAGGATAACTTGGTTATGGCACAAAATAGGATGAAACAACAAACATATCAACATTGCAGGGAAAGGGAATTTGAGGTGGAGTATTGGGTATTTCTAAGGATACAAACATACAAAAAAATTCCCCTAAGGAAACAAAATAAGGAAAATAAACTAAGACTGAAATATTATGGCCCCTATAAGGTTTTGCAAATGATTGGAGGTATGGCTTACAAATTGGATTTGCCTCCATATTCACATGTACATCTAGTATTCCATGTTTCTTGCTTAAAGAAGGTCATTGGAAATAATATCTTGGTCCAAACAATTGTACCAGAGCTCATTGAATAAGGTTAAATCATACTAGATCCATAAACAATCCTTGAAACAATATTTAATTAGTTGAGAAATCAAGCAAGTACAGAGTACCTTGTCAAATGGAAGAACCTACTAGTGGAAGAGGTGACATGGGAGTACAGAGTACATCTAGTATTCTCGACGACTTTAACTAACGAAGAGAAGGTAAAATTCCTAATAAAGGAAGCAACTCTGCAAATAAGCACATCTATAAATGGAAAATAATTTCAATAATGAACAACCTTTAGAAAGGAGAAAAGTCTAGGCTAAAAAAATTCATGACAAGTACCCTGATATGATTCCTATTATTGTTGAGAAAGAAAAGAACAGTGACATATAGGATATTGAAAAGAAAAAATATTTGGCTCCCTCAAATATTATTGTGGGACAGTTTGTATATATGATACACAAGAGAATAATTTTTTTTGAAGAGAAAGCAATGTTTATTTATTTGAACAATGTGCTTCCACCAAATGTTGCTATGATACCAAATGTTATGACCCAACGCCTTAAAAATGATAAAAAATCAATAAAATTCAGTCCACTTCAAGGGAGAAACCTTCATAGAATATATAAAATTCATAACATAATATGATATGAGATAAGATGCCCCTAATACTAGGTCTCCTTGATATATATATATATATATATATATATATATATATATATAGGATACAAAGGGTTACAATTATAATGAAAGGGTGCAAAGAAGGGTTCTAGCCAACCTACTAGAAACATAATAATTCAATATCTAAGGGATAATAAGGGGTTTTATACATATCATGGGGATTTGTCTAGGGATTAACACACAGAATAGGTGAAAGTGGGTCAAAGCATGGAAAACCCTAATGACAATGCAAACCCTAGTTTCGAAAACCCTGTAGAAAGTGAGGAAATGGACAAACAAAAGAAGAAATTTGTCACAGAGGAAGTACTGGTCAAAGATATCACAGGACAAAAAATAAATAAAGGGAAAAGAAGAAGAATAATTTGAGGATGAATCCACAAAAGAAAACCTAGCCACGGTGCAGAAGAGGAAAGCACCAAGCATAGTAGAAATCACTTTACCTTATCTCAAAGATGCTATAGTTGCAGTCGAAGACATGTTAGGAAAGGTGCCAAAGCTAAAATATGCAGATCGTGATGTAACTGACACAAACAAATTTCTTGAATTTGTGTAGGAATTTTTCTTGGATAACAACGGGGAGGTAGGATCCTTAGGGAAACCCATTTTGGAGCCCGCGCAGTGGATCACAGGTATTTACAATTCGGGCATTATGAATTTGCTAGACATTCCACATTTCGGCCCTGGTAAAAATGTAGGACTTTGTGTGAAGAAATTGTTGGCTAGGGTAAATGTATATATCCCATGGATGGATAGGTCGGTCCCCATAGATGTGGATCTCATAGCCAGAATTATAGGGTTTCCTAAAAATGGTCTAAATCCAAAAGACTATTTGGACAATAAAGCGAGGGATAAAGAAATTGCATGGGAAGTTAAAGTGCAGTTTGGAACAAATAGTGGAACTAGGGGTATAATAATAAAGGAAATAAATGACCCTATGAAAAATTTTGCTACAAAGTTGATGGCTTGCGAAATTTTGAGGAAGTACAGAAAGGATGAATCCCTAGCAGGAGTTATAGCAGTCGATGCGCAGTGCACAAAATGTGTAGTATTGAGATGGGCACCATACTTGTTGAACCAGTTTTTGATAGATTGTAGAGATGCATAGGATAATGATAGCATTGGTGGGATGGAAGGAGCCAAAATTTTCAGTCTTTTTGGATAGAAGTGGGAAATGCCACGCAACATGGTATACAGGTTTATGGAAGGCAAAGGACTATAAGAATCAGCATGTGAACAATGTGGTATTTTCCATGTTCTTGGAAGACATGCAATAGAATAATATCAATGTTTGGAACATCCTAGTCAAATTAGTCCAGGAAAATGAATGGATTTCCAACTTCAAAGCTTCAAGACACCATTTTTGGATTTATGCCAGAAGGGATCCAAAGAATAAGTTGTTGGAAATGAGGTATTGTACTTCACGTGAGGAAGTAGACTAGATTGTGAAGGATTGACCTACGCAGTGGAAGGTCCCAGTCACATAGAAGAAAGGAACAAAGTCCAAGGATCAAGAAAAATAAGAAACATCAAAGAAGACAAGTAGTCTAACGGATAATACAAGGAAGGCTACAGAGCCTGCTCAAGCTTTAGGAAGTGGCACAACAAGAAAGAAGCTAAGGAAGAAAGATATTGTGTCAAGGGAAGAAGTAAAGGTGGATGGAGAGAAGGGAGATAACTCTTTTTCAAAGGGAGGACATGATGAGGAAGTAGAGAAAAAGAAAACTAAGGCCCGAACCTCAAACCCATCGAAGAAGAGGACTGGAACATAGGAGGGAGAAATAAGGAAGAATACAAAGTATCATAAGAACCCTCCGATACTCACTATTATAGAAGATGAAAAAAAAATTGTCTAGACAAAGTCCAGTATAGAGGGGAGAAGGAACTTATGGCAACAAAAGCACAAAGGGAAGAGATCATGGAAAAATTGGTGGAAGTGAATGATACTTTACAAAGGCTGCAGCTAAGTACAACTCATCATCCAACAATCCAGTAGAAGGAAAAGTCCCAGGAAGCACCAGTGCAGAAAAGATAAAGAAGAGATAGTGTAGACAATAGTCATGAGTAGTGACACTTTCAGGGTCACACAAGAGATGTTGGAGGTGGATAAGAACACAATGTAGAAACCAGTGAAGGACGTGGAACATATGGAGTTGAATCTGGTGAAAATACCCATAAAGGAATTATATGGGATACAAGAAAGAATAATGCAAGAGATTCAATCTAGAGCTAGGGAGAATGTCACCAACCTAGCACTCAACCGAGAGGTAAAGGGGATTTTTAAAGTGACTTGTGATCAGATCATGCTAGAGAATGAGAAGCAGAAGTAGCGTGAAGATAACTTAGAGAATAAGATTTCATAAGTATAAAGTAACATCCCAGAATGCATGAAAGCACAAGAAGTTACAACATAAGAGAAGCTACATAATATTTCACAGACAATGGAAAAGTACAAACAAGAGATAACAGACTTAAACAAGAAATTAAATCCAAGAAAACCTCTAGAAGTATGAGAGTAGAAAGAGAAGGAGGCTACTACGCACGTAGAAATTATAGTACAGGAGGTTAAATAAGTGGCATAAGTGTATGACATGACCACACATATTTGGACCATCCTGGAAGGGGATGATAAGATCTAGCAGATGGAGCAAAGAGAGGAAAAAATAAACATTGCAGTTTAGGACTTAAATAAGTGGAAGAAGACCATGGCCATATCCCTAATATTGAGGGTTGTGAAGGAGATTAAAAATATGCAGGAAGAGGTAAATATGATGCAAGAATAAAAACACACAAGGAAGGCTCAGTTGGAGTGATTTCAACAGGAGGTTGAAAGAATGGTAGAAGAACTGCAGATAGAGAAAGGAATATGGGAACAGGCACTAGAATAAATAAGAGAAGTTTTTAAAGAGCACATGAAAGCACATGATTTGGAGACACTAGTAGGAAAGAACGCACAGGCTAAGGAGAAAGCGACGGAATTGGGAAAGAAATTTCATGCATTGGAGGTAGTGTTGTAGAAGGTCAACTAAGGCTATGTGGATCAAGATGAACCACATGTTAGTGTTGGGGACCTATTGGAGAAAGAATTTTTGGGGGGCAACAACACAAAAAATGAGGAATATCAGATCAAGAAAGAGAGAGAACCATATTTTGAGGAAAAGTATCGTGCATGAAAGGATTTGTGAAAATCCATCTCACATGTGGATAAACCTATCCATGTTAGGGTTAGGGTTTTGGGATGTATTTTAATGGTTTTAACTCACGTTTGTAATATAAATAAGGGGTATGAGGTAGATTAGGAGATCATAGTTTACAAGTATATTTTCATATCTTTTGGGGAGAACTATTTTGGAAAACCTATTTTGGAGTCTTTGTGGATTTGAATTTTGTTTTGAGAGCTATGGAGATTAGATGGAGTTAATCTAGAGATGTAGTTGAGGGTCAGGTCAAAATCTGTGGAGCTTAGTGAAATTATGGTCCACCTCACTACCCTCCATTATCTTACGATGTAATGCACACAACACCTATTGATGAATAATAAATAAAGAAAAAGATATTTGTGGACATAGCCCTAAAGGGGGGTGAGCCATGGTAAAAATCTGTGTGCAATGTGTCTAAATGTCTTTACTATTTATGTAGTTATGATTGAATGGCTAGTTAAATGAATGAATGGTTTTGCTTATAGTGAAAACTAGAATAGATATCCAAAATAAATGTTATGAATGAATGTATATGATGAATATTGTAATAGAATGCATGGTTAATTAGAAATAATAAGTAATAAGGAACAACCCCAATCCATTCCATGACTGCAGACACCTGGGTCTTATATTCACCCATAAACCATCTCATGTGAGACTGTGTTGTTCACTTTGTGCGTGATGTAGCCTTATGGTTTACCAGAAGGGCCAATGGTGATAAGGGTTTTGTTGGAGAACAAAGGTAGAACCTAGGTCAATGCATATGTCCAACACATGCCTCCTGGGAGATCTTCCTCTAGGACCCATAGATAATATCTAAAGGGAAATAAATCAATTACACAGAATATTAAATAGATCAATAGTGATATGAAGGCCACTCCTGAGAAATTTACTCTAGTTCTCCAGTTCTCCAAACCTGAAATTTAACTGATGCACCCTATAATTAAAGATGTTGAAGCTCTATTAAATCATCAAATCCCTTTCCATTTTTGGGGTGATATTTACAAAATATTAAGAGAGGGTGACTATATTGATATAGTACCTCCAAGTGGCTCTACAATGAGAAATTCAAATGACTTGGTTTTCTCCAATATTAGAATGTCACATCGACATACTATTGTTTCTAGGAATATAATTATGCATTATTCAAAAGCCATTGAATGGGTGATAAAACACACTAACATTGATAATAGAACTATGACAAATGATGAAGGAAAATGAACAACTTCTTACTATGTGGCCTGACCCTTACATGGTGATTTGTATGTTTACAACATGGGCCTATGATTTCAATGACTACAAAGGAACTCTTTTTCCTTAGCCTCACAATGTGATATTTGAAGAAGTATTATGTGTAAGAAGTCATGCTACATTGTGCTTTGTAACATGTTGTTTTTTTTTTAAGTTTTGTACTTTATGCAATGATCTTATACGAACTTTGAGGAAAATGTTTTGATCTATCATATAGTAATATTTTTTTTTCTACATTTTTTTCTTGCATTATTAACCATCATTTGTGCTAACATTTTTACTTAGGTACAATTTTGTCAAGTTGCGATATTTCCCTCTCTTATCTATTATGGGTTGTAACTTGTTCAACAATTCCTACTCTCCATGGGCCACTCTAGTTAGCACTTATTTTTCCATTTGGAACCCATTCCAAATTATTATTCAAGGTCCCAAGAACCCGTATTTAACCCTTCCATGATTGAATATTTGAGGCTTCATGCTTCTCTTGTTTTTTTTTTGGCCATTTCTTGGAGAGTTTGAATTATTCATTTTTGAATTTATAGTTGCACTTGATTATCATCACATGTGTCTTCATGAATTATGCTATGATACTATACTCTAATATACTTAAGCCCAAAAATTTAGAACAATCACATAGAATGTAATAGACTACCAATGAAAAACATAAGAACATAATATAAAAATATATAAAACTTGAGAAATATATATTGTATTAATGATATTCAAAAATTGGGAGCAACCTTCACTTGTCTCTTCAGGGGGAAACCTCCTAGAGAAGATTTTCAAATAGAATAGAAAGTCTTGAAAAATCATTACATAACCTTCTACCTAATATATGCCTACCAATAGAGAGTCTTAACTACCTGTGGTCCCCCTTATAATGAGGATTGACTAACTAATTTGGGACTTATTAATAGAGGGGATCCTTTTGACAATGAGTGATTGTTAACTAACTATTTAGTGGGCCTTATTCAAGGAAGGTGGCCTCATACATAAAGAAAGTATCACAAGTAAAGGGGTTAGGGTAGTGTTGGGAACATACCTATTTTGAGGAAAGACCTAATTTTGGAAGGAAAGGCCTAATTACGGAGAAGAACAGTTAGCAGGAAAAGCAACGCCTGTGAGGAGGAGAAGCATGCAGGGAGAGAAGGAAGGAAAACCTAACCATGTTATGGTTACGGTTTTTGATAAATATTGTAATGGATATAAGCCTGAAATAATACTATAAATAAGAACCTAGGAGGTCTAGGTAAGGGTTATGTTTTTTGGTTTTGTTTTGGAATTGTGGAGAAAAAGGTTCTTGAGTTGTAGAAGAGTCAAGTAGCTAGATTTTGAGGGTTAGGTCATAGGATGAGGAGAATGGTGTGATATAGTCTTCCTCACATAGGTTCCTTAACTTCACAGTACTTGTATGACTGGAGATGTAATGCGTGCAACACCATATTTTGTAGAAAACTAAATAAAAGAGTAGAGAAGCCAAATCTTTATGGGCATAGCCCAAGTGGGGGTGAACCACGGTAAAACCTGTACTGTTATCTATGATGGCTATTTCATTTTTAGATTTTGTCATTGATTAGTTTAGGAATGAATGAGTGAATGGTTAAGATAAATATATTATAATGTGTAACATCCTCGACCATTAACCCCGCGGTCGGGCAACACTACTACGCGAAACATACTCATAAATTTATATATATATCATGCATATTAAATCTAATTAACATATTTTAATGAAATTTAACCAACAATACAGAGTAATCACAGTATTAATTCTAACATATAGAATTAATGGAATTGGAAATAATATAATTGCAATGGAATACATGACAATATTGCAAGCATCACAAACATGCATTTTAATTGAAATTAAAACACAAAATTAATACTTATCTTTGAAACTATAATAACTCCACAAAATACGTGTAGAACTTCCATGAACCTCCCAACCTTAGACCGCGTTTCTCATCATGCTTAGCAGTGGGTCACCCCTGAGCTGGGACCAAGCTCCGCCCAGGGTAAGGGAATCCTAGACTGGGCTAAGTTACAGGAAAATTGCACAAAGAAATGAGAAGGATTCTCTCCAGGAGCCTTCTTACGCCAACTACTCACAGGCTCGCATTGTCCACATGTATGTTCCACCTGAGAGTATACACCTTCACAAGAACAGTCCATCGGTGCTTCAACTCCCTCTTCGGGTCTCAACAACAGGCTGGATAAGCAATTCTCATATCTATGTAGCTGGTGCTGGACTCTCTCTAGGAGAAAACCACTTCCCAACAGACTCTCTCACCTGGAGAGAGATGCTCACAAGCCTGACAACCTTCCTCTTCTACCACGGGCTTGATGACCTAATTCTTCAACCAGTTTCCAACTCAATTCTCACAAGTTCATCATAACAATAACAACATCCTTGTTTGGTTAACTCACATGTGACAAAAACAACAGGAAAATGGGGTGCGAAAACAGGAAACGACAACAAGACACTAAGACACAACATGGTTCAGGTAACACCAGTTTTTAGGATGCCTGGCAAGTAATCCACACAGAGGTCAACATAGACTCAACAGTTAGGACAGAGGGTGTAATGGCTTCTCAAGAAAACATCATAGGCGTCAGGTTTCAAATATGCATGAGGCTTACAGAACTCAGACACAGAGATCCCTTGGTTAAGACAACCGACGCAAGAATGGAGGACCAACGTCGAGACTAGAACAAACTATCAGTTTCAGACAATCGATGGTGGAACGGAAGATGAACCCCCAACTTAGCTGACTCTTTAGCTTTTAACTGTATGCACCTAGGTTGACACTTGTCTTCTTGGGGCTGCATGTGTTCCCTTTTTTACACATTGGAGATGTATGCATTGCCTCTCCCAAAACTTAGGATAAAAACATGTTTTGTCCCACAACTTGAGAATAATAATAAAATATTATTCCCAATGACTTAAGACCCTAAGCTTAGCCCATTTTTCCAACCTTTTAGCCCCCTCTTCCATTATCCACCCTATGGAAGCTTAGTCCCCCATCACTCTTTTTCTATGTTCGGTGTGCACACAACGATGTTTAATATTTACTAATGTTCTTCATATTACATATACAAAAACAGGCTCCTGGCCTTTAACACTTAGGCTCTCCAGCCTAATAAACACATAAGCCTATCGACTTATCAATACTCGGCTCACCAGCCTACAAACATGATTTACAATTCATAAACATGATTACAACAAGGCTCGTCCTTAGGTATATTACAATCCCCTCCCCTTATTTTTGCACTGTCCTCAGTGCAACTTTCACACAACATCAACAAGATTTTCAAAGTATTCAAAATGATGTGGTTATTATACCCACATATCATCCTCATGCTCCCATGTTGCATCTTGAGGACCGTACCAGGTCTACTGGAACTTTATAAGCCCTATGGCTCGATTCCAAAGATGTTTTCTTTTTCGGTCCAATATGTGCACAGGATGCACTTGCAGGACACCTTCTTACTCCACCTGAATCACATTCCAATCGATTACATGATTAGCATCAAGTATATATTTCTTAAGCAATGAAACATGAAACACATTATGTTCATTCATGGATGTAGGTAATGCAAGAATATATTCAACTAGACTAATCATTTCTAGGATTTCAAATGGCCCATAAAATCTATCTGCCAACTTGGCGCAATTTCCCAACTTCAGGGAACTTTTGTTATCTCTTACTTTCAGAAAAAACATGATCACCCACTTTGAATTCCCTGTGGACTCTATTTTTATCAGCATAACGTTCTTCCTATCTTGGGAAACTTTCAAATTCTGCTTAATTTTAAGAATCTGTTCTTCCATTTCCTTGAGAAACTCTGGCCCAACTACTACTCTATTAGCTGGATTATCCCATCTTAATGGAGTATTTCACTTTTTTCCATAAAGTGATTCAAATGGGCTCATCTTCAACAATGCTTGATACCCATTATTGTAGGCGAATTCTACCAAGTGTAGGTAGTCCTCCCATTTCGATGGTTTGTCCATCACATACATCCTTAGTATGTCTTTTATTACTAGATTCACCCTCTTTGTCTACCCATCAGACCTAGGATGATAGGTTGTGCTAAAGTTAAGATTTGTTTTGAACCCATTGAATAACCCTTTCCAGAAATTCAAGGTAATTTTCAGGTCTCTGTCAGACACAATTGTCTTGGGAATATCGTTCAATCGTGCTACTTCCTTCATAAAAATGTCGGCAACATCCACTTCCTTGTGAGTAGTCTTTAGTGGAATAAAATGGGCAGCTTTCATAAGCTTGTCCACCGCCACCATGATTGAATCATGTTGCTTTCCTGTTCTGGGAAATCCTGTGATGAAATCCTTTGTCACCACTTCCTACTTCCACTTAAGAATGGGTAAAGGTTGCAACAATTCTATTGAGTGTCTGTGCTCAGCTTTAAACTTCCGACACTCCATACAAATGGCAATGTATTATGCAATCTCTTTCTTCATACCCGGCCAAAAGTAATGGCTCTTGACTACTTCCACATTTTTCTAATATCCAAGGTGCCCAACATAAGGAACATTATGCATCTCATGCAAAATTGCAAGTTTCAAACCTTGGACATTAGGTACATAAATTATGTTTTTGTACAGAAGTATTCCATCAGTTTCCAATTTATAAATCTCCACGTTTTGTGGCATCTTACCTTGTTGTAGCTTTGCTACCAAATTCCTGTACTGCAAATCTGCAATCGTAGCTTCCAAAATTCTTCTTTTAATATCAGTTTGGTAAATGCTAATGGTTGTAGCTTGTAATTCGTGTACTCTCCTATTGAGTGCATACGCCACTTTATTTTCCTTCCCTTTGATATGCTTGATATCAAAATCGTACTCACAGAGAAACTTTAGCCACCTACTTTTTCTAGCATTCAAGGTTGGGTGATCAAACAAATACTTCAAACCGTTATGGCCTAACCTCGGTTCGAACCTCCTTCCCATGAGGTAATACATCCATTTCTTTAGAGAGAGCACTATGGCTACCAATTCCAAATCATGAGTTGCAAGTACCTTTTGGGCTCTGTCAACTTTCTGGATTCATAACAAATTACAAATCTATTTTGATTGAGGACTCATCCCAGTCCTTCTTTGCATGCATCTTTGCACACCACGAAATCTTCTTTTGGATCTACAATCCTCAGGATTGGAGCACTGGTTAACAGTTGCTTCAATCACTGAAATCTTTTCTCGCAATCTTTTGTCCACTGAAATTTCTTCTCTTTCCTTTACAAGGAAGTGATAGGGTGAGATATCTTTGTTAACTCTATGATAAACCTTATGTAATAACCATATAGACCCATAAAGGGTCTGACTTCTATCACGTTCTTTGGCATTGACCATTCTCTAATGGCCTCAATCTTCTCAGGATCTACATCTATCACATCCTTTGAAATAATATGCCCCAATTAATGGATCCACTCCTGATAAAACAAGCACTTGCTCAACTTGGCATACATTTGGCACTCTCGTAGCACCTGCAAAAACATCCTAAGATGTTTCTCATGATATTCCTCTGACTTGGAATACACAAGAATGTCATTCAAGAATACTATGACAAACTTGTCTAGATATCCCCTAAATACACCATTCATCAAGTACATAAAAACAATGGGTGCGTTCGATAGTCCAAATGACACCATTGTGAAATCATAACAACCATACCTTTTTTTAAAGGAGGTATTGTTGATCTCTTCATCCTTTATCCTTACTTGGTGATATATCAATCTGGGATGTATCTTCAAAAATATCTTCACATCCATCAACTAATCGAAGAGGTCATCGATCCTCGACATAGGATATTTGTTCTTTACAGTTACTTTGTTCAATTGTCTAAAATTGATACACAATATCAACGTCTCATCCTTCTTCTTCATGAAAAGGACCAGGGCACCCCAATATGACACACTTGGGTGTATGTACCCCTTCTTCATAATCTCTTCAAGATGCAATTGCAACTCTTTCATCTCTAGTGTACTCCTTCTGTAAGGATATTTCGACACCAGAGCTACTCCATGCATCAAGTTTACAGAGAAGTCAATATCTCTCTTCAAGGGTAGTCCAGGTATTCCCTAAAATACATCTTCAAACTCCTTTAGTACCACATGATCTCCATTACTTGACACCTTATCCTTAGGATTTTCCTCCACATGGGCTGAAAATAATTGACAGTCTTTCCTATAGCACTTCTTTAGCTGCACTGCTAAGATTTCTTTGATAGCAACAACTCTAGGAATTCCTTCAACTATTTTTCTATTTCCTTCCTCATCTAGGAAAGTGAATTCCTTGTTACGATAGTCCAAGATGGCATGGTGTTGGTCCAACCAGTCCATCACAATTAGACATTCATAAGAACCTAAAGGTAGAACATTCAATTCATCCTTTGTGATTAGTCCATTCATGTCCACAGGACAGGACTTCACCAACTCAGTGACTTTCCTCTTGGTTCCTGTAGCTAGCTACACTAACCAAGAATTTTCATGTTTTCTTCTCGAAAAATTCAAACTTTCCACCACTCTAAGATCTATATAACTATGGATAGCCCCCGAATCAATTAAAATAGTAAATGGTTGGTTGTCAATCATACCTTCCACTTCAATCATGTGCAACTTAGATTCAAATTTCTTGTTTTCTAGGGCTGCATAGAGCCTTGGCATTCTACTACCCATGTCCTTGACTATTTCAGCTTGCTGAACATTATGGAAAGCTCTCATTTTTCCATTTTTATGGGGACAATCTCTGTACTTATGGTTCTCTTTACAGCCCCAACACCGAATGGCCATCTGCCTTGGCCTTTGTTCCCCTACATCAGCCATTCTTGGCTCTCTAAATGATGGCTTCCCTTGAGGATTGTTTCTAAAAAAGGGAGATTTAGTTCCCTTCTTCCTCTAATCCATCTGGAATTTCTTCTTGTCTTCCCAAGCCTTTTGGAAATTACTCTTCTCTCTTTGTTTCTCATATAGCATTTCTCTCTTCTTATCATTTCTTCCATATTCTTAGGATCATCATACTGAATCTTGTTGCCAATGGAAGGTGGTACCACTTAAATACCTATGAATCTTAATAGTCTCATATTTAATGAATGAAACATACTTCAGTAATTCCAAAAACCTTCATTCATATTCATCAATGGTCATGTTGTCTAGCTTGAGTTCAAAGAAATCTTTCATATTTATGTCATAATATATTTTATTCAAGTATTTATTCTCAAAATATCTCTTGAATTCCTTCCAATTGATATCTTTCTCTCTAATGTGCTTCACCTACACAAGTTGATCCCACCACATGGATGCCTTCCCCTTCAGTTGATACATTGCAATTCTTCCTTCTGCATGAGAGGAATAATTTTGCAGTTGGAAATATTTCCTCATGCCAAGGAACCATGTCTCGGCATATTTCTCCTTCTTATGTTCGCCATCAAATGTAGGAGGCTTAATCTTGTTCATTTCACCCTTTAGTTCATCCACTCCACATCTCCTGTGATTTTAGGTAGGATATAGGATTGAACTACTGTGTGCCCTCCTCTTGGAGCGACCTTGGTAGTGATGATGGTGTTTACCAACACTCCTTGATATTCTTCCCTCAGAAGTCAGGTGACTCCTTGTTTTTCTCGAGTCTCTCTCCTAGTCCAACTTATTTTCTATTCTTTCCAGACTCTTCATCAACTTTAAGTTGAATTCACCTTGTTTATCCTGAGCTTTCCTGAGGTTTTTACTATATGTTCGGTGAGTTTGGGCATCTTTCTGCAATTTTTCAATGATCTTCATCATATTCCCTTCCTTATATATCTCTTCTCCATGCCCATTGGAGTTTGACCCTTCAACTCCCAAACGACCATCCATCCCTTTAGCTTCATTCTCTGAACTGGAAGCATTCAGTGTATCCTCCATTTATTTGCACTGAGTGGTAACTCTAAATGGTTCTGTAACTCGTTAAAACTTCTAGAAACACAATGTTCATACAACTGGAATTTGTCAGGCCATTAATCCTTAACAAATCCCACAACATTCATAAACAAATTTGACTCAAGAAAATGTTCAGTTTTTGTTCTCTGTGATTCTCGTTCAATCAAGAATCCATGCATATTTCTACTTTCAAAACCCTTCTCTACTAAGTTTTCTGGCACTAGCCCCTTTCTCTTAGTCCCCAACCCATGCGACCATGGGTTGTGACCAGGTGCTAGATCTCAAGGTTCTCTAATCGAGGCTTTGGATTTTGGAAAAACAGAATCATGGCACATCAATTACTCGGAGTGTTGAATTACCAAACTCACGAGGTAGGTGGATCAACTGTCCACCATACCTAACATCCGACAATCGACATACACAAGGGAAATTATGTTTTCAAATCCTTCACAACTTCAGAGTTTCAAGTTTCAGAGGTTCAGGACTTCTGTCCTGGAAGCTCCCACACTCATTTCCCTCCCAACTCTCGACTTTCGAACTTCCAACCTTTCTAGCTTTCGAGCCCACAACACAGTTGTCACCAACCATGGTGGTGACACATGGTGTGATTAAGAAGGTTCATGTTACCTTAGGTGATTCCATCCATCCCCACTACGTCTAATTTTCCTTCGAGGACCACTGGTACATGGCACACATCCCATGTGTCCACATCCATCCAAGTGACATCAGGCCAACTCACTACTTCTGCTCTCTGGGATTTCGCAATTTCGAGCTTCAGGATTTTGTGCGTCAACACATCCCATTTCTCCTGATAGTCGAACTCCTGAAATTACAATCTTCTCTTCTGCTTGATCCAATGATTGAGATATTTTCCCAGATATATGGTGTAGATATACTCGGGGTTTTAGAGTTTTGGGTTTTGGAGGTTTGTGCCTTAGCGCTCCCCACTTCTACCGACAACCGAACTCCCAAAAGGATTCCAGGATATCCTTCCTGCACCTTCTCCAAATCTAATGGTCGTAAAGGTTTCTCCTCTCTTTCTAAACAGATTCTATGGATCCAACAGCCCAAATTTTGAGTGCTCTCTCTCTCTCTAGTCAAATACCACATTGGCTATGGTTTTATTCTACCTCTACTCCTCCTGAGCTTCATAACACGACCAAGTAACCCCTTGGCACTGAGAAACAATTGAAGGTTCAAAATTATTGCTCCAGACATAATTTCCTCTCAAAACCTTGGGTCTAAAGACCACTAATCCAGACCATCTAGGCTCATCATTGAAAACATGGATCTGATACTAGATTGTAACATCCCCGACCATCAACTCCATGGTCGGAAAACACTACTATGTGGAACATACTCATAAATTTATATATATCATGCATATTAAATCTAATGAACATATTTTAATGAAATTTAACCAACAATACAGAGTAATCACAATATTACTGCTAACATATAGAATTAATGGAATTAGCAGTAATATCATTGCAGCGGAATACATGAAAATATTCCAAGAATCACAAACATGCATTTTAATTCAAATTAAAACACAAAATTAATACTTATCTTTGAAACTATAATAACTCCACAAAATACGTGCAAAACTTCCACGAACCTCCCAACCTTAGACCACGTTTCTCATCACGCTCAACAGTGAGTCACCCCCAAGATGGGACCAAGCTCCACCCATGGCAAGGGAATCCTAGACTAGGCCGAGGTTACAGGAAAATTGCACAGAGCAACGAGAAGGATTCTCTCCAGGAGCCTTCTTACACCCACTACTCACAGACTCTCATTCCCCACATGTATGTTCCACCCGGGAGTATACACCTTCATAAGTACATGCCATCGGTACTTCACCTCCCTCTTTGGGTCTCAGCAATAGGCCAGATCAGTAATTCTCAGAGCTCCATAGCTGGAGTTGGACTGTCTTTGGGAGAAAACCACTTCTCGACAGACTCTCTCACTTGGAGAGAGTGTCTCACAGGCCTGGAAACCTTTCTCTTCTACCACGGGCATGAAAACTCGATTCTTCAACCAGTTTCCAACTCAATTCCTGCAAGTTTAGGATAATAGTAACAACATCAACATTCATTTAACTCACATGTGACAGCAGCAACAGGAAAACGGGGTGCGGAAATAGGAAATGACAACATGCCACTAAGACACAACATGGTTCAGGTAACACTAGTTTTTAGGATGAGTGACAAGTAATCCATGCAGAGGTCAACACGGACTCAACAATTCAGAAAAAGGGTGCACCAGCTTCTCAAGAAAACATCATAGTCCTCGGTTTTTAGAGCTGCATGAGGCTTACAAAACTCAGACGCAGAGATCACTCGGTTCATATAGTCGATGACATAATGGAGGACCAACACCAATACCAGACAAAATTATCGGTTTCATATAGTCAATGGCGGAATGGAGGATGAACCCCTGACTCAGCTGACTCTTCATCTTTCAACCACATGCACCTAGGTCGACACTTGTCTTCCTAGGGTTGCATGTGTTTCCTTTTGTACACGTTGGAGCTGCATGTGTTGCCTCTCCCAAAACTTAGTATAAATACATGTTTTTTCCCATATATTTAGTATAATAATAAAATATTATTCCCAAGTACTTAATCCCCTAAGCTTAGCCCCTCTTTCCAACCTTTCATCCCCCTCCTCCCTTACCCACCCTGTGGAAGCTTAGTCCCCCATCACTCTTTCTTCGTGGTCAGTCTGCATGCAACGATGTTTAATATTTATTAATGTTCTACATATTACATATACAAAAACAAGCTCTCCAACCTAATAAATACATAGGCTTACCGGCTTATCAATACTTGGCTCACCATCCTACAAACATGATTTACAATTCATAAACATGATTACAACAAGGCTCGTCCTTGGGGATATTACATAATGCATGCATGGGCTTAAAATATGAATGAATCCTAGGAATATTTGAATGAATAACATGATGAATGCATGAAGAAGATAAAATATATCCCTAGATTCACACTCATTCCTAGATTGCAAGAACTTGAGCATTGCAGTCACCCATAAATCTATCTCTGGTGAGACTGCAAAGTGCACTCTATGTGTTGTGTTTCCTTCTAGTTTACCAGGAGGGTCAATAGTTTTAAAAGGTTTTTTTGGAAACCTATTGAGATCCAATCCTGGGTCAGAAGAAGAAGTGAATGAGATATTTAACCTAACAATTTTTTTCATTGTCGACTGGAACTCCATGGGATTGAGTGGACAGGATCCATGGAAGAATCACACAGAGAATGAAACTATAGAAGGGAATGTCCAAACCATGGAATCCAATGAAGGAGGATATTGAAATATGGTTGAAAACAAGGGAAATCAAATTTGTGTATAAGAACAAGATAAACTCTATGTTAACACCGCACAATTACCAAGACAAATATGTGTTTCTCGACTTGGATGAAGTATTTTTCTGCAATTTCCCACATTTTTTGAAAGAGTGGATATTAAGGTTAAAAGACAATTGCCCAAAAAATTGAATCAGACAAATGGAGTGGAATAATGTGGAGATCACACAGTTACAACAAGTTAACAACAAATTTACATGCGTAGTAGATTTCTGGTTAGATAGTATTTTTGCAGGGTTTATCACCGAATTTGCAGTAGATACCGTGAAGTCTTACAACGCAGCAGGGAAGGTTTTTATAAAAGGGACCAGAGGTATGTATATCAGATCATTGTATACTTCAATCAATATTTTATTATATAACACTTTGTGATGACCATGGAATTAGATAGCTAAACTTCCCTGCATGCATAGGGGAACGGGGGAAGCATTGACAAGAGGTGGAGAAATGGAGGAAAAAATGGATAAGATGAAGAAGAAGGAGGCCATGTACCCAATCATGATGGAGGAATACCAAATAGAGTATATAATTGAAACAACTGGAAATAAGTGCATTGCAGTACCCTATCAATATAACATGAATAACAAGAAAAGAGCCATAACTGATAGAGATGGCTTGGAAAGCGATGAGTAAGAGGTAGAGAATATTTGGGATGTGGATTAGATTGAGGAAATCCTACGCACAACATATGAAAGGAAGACATGACATCCAAGGGTGGGAGCATAAGGAATAAATATAATCTAGGTCATCGTTAGTGTGGAACCTACAACCCCATGTGTGACTAACACACCAGAAAGAACACCAACATTTATACAACCAAATTTTAGTGGAAGAAATAAAATAGGAAACACATCGAAACAAGGAGCAACAACTGGAGTAGGCAGTTAAAGAAGTAATAGTAAAATATCTACATTGCACAAAGGTAGTAGTTCAACACAGTTCAAAATGGTAGGACATGATCCCACGATCGGGTTACTAGAATTTCAGGGAGAGGCATCGAAGGATTTTGAAAAGAACTTATTCATCTATGAGAACATATAGGAAGAAAAGAATATCACATATGAAGATACAAAACTTGTGTTGTTAGCTATCAAGATAAGAGACCGCATGGTGTATTGGTACATTAGCCTAGATGTAAATAGTCCACTAGGAGTAACAAGGATTATTGCAGACGTGAAAAAACTACTGATAAATGAATTTCAGATGCCTATCTCAGAAGATCAGTATATGAATGAGATGATTGAAATTAGGAAAAAACCAGGTGAGTCTGTTTGGGAGATTGATCATAGTTTTAAACGGTTGAAAGGTAAGTTTAAGTATGCAATTACTCACATGAAACATAGCCACTTATTTGTGAACTCACTATTATCACATTTGAAATACCCATTAAGACAGAAAAAGTACCAAACTCAGGTAGATTCTCTACTTGAAGCCTTACAACTAGAAGAGAACCAATATAAGAAGATAGATCCAACAATAGAGAATATGAAAGAGGATATGAAGAACCTAACATTTGAAATTCACTAGAATAAGGAAAAAGAGAAAAGAGAAGTTGTTTAGTGTACCACATGTAGGACATCATGGTCCATATTTTATGAGCAGAACAAAATGGCTGCATATTATTAATAGATGCTTAACACAAAATAACATAGATATAATAGAACTGGTTTTCTATTCAACAAGGAAATAAGATGAAATTGTAAAATGCAACGAAAAACAAGCTTGTTGGAATGGTTGCAACTTATCTCTGAGAAGAGATGTGACGGTTGTGCTCACTCAAAAGAATATGATTAAAATGAGGCTCTGAAGGCCTTTTTTACAATAAAAAGGAGTGTCAAAAACCCTAGACATCCAAAAACTTAACCCTAGGATATGAAGTGCCAAAAGTCACGTGGGCCCCATTTGGGTAAGTGAGTACATCAACTTCCCAAGGTTGTAACTTTTGCATATGATATATGTTTTAGGAGTACAATAGACCATTGGAAATATCTATCCGAGGACTAAAATTGTAGAGAAAAATATCATTATACCCAAAGCAATCGGCATTTAGGGCCTCAAAATGGCTCCGGAAGTTGAAGACTCGAAAAACTGCTAGAAAAAGTAAATTACAAAAATTGCCAGAAAGCTATTTTGAGCCAACTAGAAACTGTGGGTGGCCACCGATATCCACCTAGATCAATCGTCCCTCCTTAGGAAGCAATGTGATACAGGAGCATCACTCCAAGTCATCAAGTGCCAACACACCCAACGTGCATTCAATGGAAGGAGAGAGGCACAACCCTCTCATTTTTCAAAATTGCATTAAATGATTGTAAGGCTAGTAGAGCCAAAAGCCATGCATGTACACAGGATTTAGATAAAGGTTGCCTTAAATAGTTGTAAGGCTAAGATCTAGATCCATTTTGGACTAGACTACCATTAAATGAAATTGAATGTAAATTAATGAGAGTTGGTGAGGATGGAGGGAAGAGCTCGAGGAGCCCCTCTTTGTAAAAATATCCTCTTTGTATATGGATTTAGTTCAAAGAGGGAAGAATAGAAAGAATAGGTAAAAGAGAGGAGAGATGAGACTCTATTGCAGTCCGAGCTCACATTGTAAAGAGGCATTTCATGTTAATACAATCAGAGCAGTTCTTCCTGCATGTTATTTTGTGTATGTTGATGAATGTCGTTATGTGTTTATGATATTTTGTAGATGTATGTTAAGTTCCATATGCAGGGATAGATAGATTTCCCTATCTGTGAGTTCTTTGATTTTAGGTTTGGGTTCTTTGTGGCTTCATGCAAGAGGTTGCATGATAGAATACTGCAGGTTCTATAAGCCAGTGCAAGGAGTGCACTTCTGAATTCTGTGGAATTTTAGACAAAGATGTGCTAGGGGGGTGAACCAGCTGAAGTCGTTGACTCAAGGAGGAAGCCTCAAGGTTGTTGAATACCTTGGAGGTAAGACTGTGCAGAGGAAGGCACAGAGATAATAGAATCATTGAAGGTTCTATGGAAACTCTGCCAGGAGGGCATTGAGTAAGTGCATAGAGTACACAGAATAACTCTATTTTGAGTTTTGAGGAAAGGGAAGTGTCGAAGAGAAGAAACTCACAGAGTTGTTGAATACTCTGTAGGCTCTGTAAGATGTTCATTGAGCATAAGAACGCTAGGCAGGCGTAGAGAGTTTCTTTCCAAGAAAACTTCTCAGATTTGAGTTTAGCGAAATACCCAGTAGCACAAGGAGTGTGCGAGGGTGAAATTATTATAATTCATGAATCTCAGGAGGAACAGTGCCTTTGCAAACAGAGCAGTAGAAGAAAGAAGCAGAAGGTCGAGAAACTCTTTGAGGTTTCAAAATCAAAAAATCTCAGGAGTTCATCATTTCGACATTTTGGAGTTCGGGGATTGGAGCAGCAAGGATTTTGGAGTCATAGCATCATGAACTCCCAATGTGTGAAATCGTGCTAGCCATCAAATATGGATCGCGGTGGCCTGAGAACTGCTGGATCATGGATACGTGCACATAGGAGGTGCACAGAAGATCAGATCGTGACCATCAGATCTCGAGTAAAGGACTGATAGTCGTCGGATCTGAAAAGAGGAGAACGAGGTTTAACCCTCGTAGAAGAAAAGGAGAGGACTGATTGAAGTCTTGAAAGAATTAGAACCGTCCATCTCGGAGGATGCGTGTCAAGAGATCCATATTTTGGGGATTCAGACACCGGGAGACCGAGAGTGAAGAGTCTCCAGAAATCGCAAAAGGAGAAATTGTGAAAGGACCAGGACCATCCATAAAAGGAAACGTGGAAGGCGGTCAAGGGTTTAGGAAAAGGCCTGAAAGAGTTCGGTTCTAGGAGAACCGGGCCATTGATCTCTTAGAGGGAGAGATTTCGGCATTTCGGGAATCGGGGATTCGAAAGATAGAGAACAGGGGGAAATGCTCACATCGCAGTTTCCCGAATTGCGAAAGCCGGTATTGCTTGGTCATGGACCATCATTTCAACATTTCAGGATCTAGGTGTTCGAGAGGCTAGGAGTCGAGAGACATGGAGTTCCAACTCGCGAAGTCCCAAAATCCCAAAAGCAAACGACACCAGAATAGAATGAGTTGGAGTCGTTAAGCCCTTTTTGGCATTTCGGCAACTGGGAGTTCAAGAGCGAAGGAGTCGTGAAACAGGGAGTTTCGAATCACGGAATTTCGAAATCACGTATTACGAAATCCCAAAAAGAATATGTGGTCATGGGTAGATTTCGTCATTTTGGGGTCTGGGAGTTCGAAGGACCAAGAACTGCCTGCAGCCGGAATTGTGAAATCGCGAATTCTGAAATCCCAAGAAGAGGACCATAGTCGCGGGTGGATTTTGGTATTTCGGTGACCGGGAGTTGGAGGGACAAGGATCCTGGGAGAGATCTCATGCAGGAGTCCTGAAAACCCAAAACGCGAAAGGTGTGTGGGTTCAGATCAGAGAAGAGCGTCGAAAGCGAAGTGCGTGCATAGGTTTTCTCAAGGCCTATGCCATAAGACAAAGGGACCTGTGGATTTGTTCAAAGGGTTCCAACAAGATCCTGAAGAGCAATTTTGGCTCAAAAGAAGAACGATCCAGAGACTGGGAGGTCAGTGGACCCTACTGAGGTATGATGTTTGCACCAAGTGGTATCAGAGCCACTTTATGTCTGTAGACTGCAGGCAGAGAGTGGTAGAGTAGATAAAGAAAATACTCTGATACACACCACCAAAGTGGTATCAGAGAAGAGATTCATATGTATACAGTAGGTGAAATGAGACAGAGTAATAATGTTCTATGGTGATTGTTTGCAGGTGTGCAACAGTCAATAGACAACCAAGCGAGCTTTGGTAGAAGATGGAGATGCTCTTAGACATAGAGTGATCCATACACTGCTAGGAGGGCATGTGAAAGATGGAAATGACTACTGAAGGCCATGGGCATGGTGGAAGAGGAGACCACCAACATAAAACCAAAGAAGAAATTGGTGAAGAGCTCGCTGAGATAAGGACGAGTATGGAAGAGATTGCACTGCGGGTGCAGCAGAACGCAAAACAACATTGGGTATATGAATGGCCCATGAAAACAAAGGTGAAGTGGCCAATTCAATATTTATTGGCCTGAAGACAGTGAAGACTATTGAAGGAATGGATGAGGTACATGGAAATCCTCAGAGATGAAGAGGAGATGGTTCATGTGTGTGAACCAGAAGTTGGAGAAACCCTCAATGATGAGGAAGAGAGATCAGTTTCAGGTCTCATAAACTGCCAGGAGGGCAGGGATGAATTTTCAAATTGCTAGGTGGGCAATGAAATGAGATCATTGGAGGATATCATAGACTGTCAGGAGGACAACCATGGAAATTCATATTTCCATGAGGGAAATAGTATGAGATTAGTTGAAGGTCTCATAAACTACTAGGTGGGCAGAAGTGAACTTTCAAGTTGTTAGGTGGGCAATGGAAAGATATCAGAAGAAGATCTCATGTATTGATAGGGGAGAAATGGTAAAAGTTTAGATTGCCAAGTGGGAAATGAGATGGGATCACTGGATCTCATGGACTACCAGGTGGGCAACAGAAAATTCCCAAATTTCTAGGTGGGCTAGGGAAAAGAGATGAGACTGTCTGAAAGTCTCATGAACTCAGAGGAGATTTCATATCAACAAGGAGTGATGACAAGAGAGAATCAGAAGAGAATTATGATGATTGGGGGAATTCGAGTATTCCTACTAAGCATCTCAGTTGAGGCCAGAGCAGGTGTTGCAAATGCAGTAACAACAAGAGGACAACCAGAAAAACTTGTCATGGAGGAAGAAGAAGAGCAGACACTGACGTTTTCCCAAGGAGACAAAGGAGATGAGAATTCGAAAGAATGGCTCAAAATTTTCAGCCAGGAAGCTAAAAATGAGATGACTACAGCATTGGAGCTTGCAGCAGAAGAAGATGAGCATTCACTGGAATGGATCGAAATTTTCAGCCAAGGAGTCAAACAGAAGGTAACTGTACTACTGGAGACTACAGAAGTAGAAGAGGAGGAAGTAGACAACATATATTTTGTTGTTATGTGTGAATAGATTGAAGCCTTGGAGATAAGGGTGAAGGTGCAGGGCATGCACATCCAATAGATCAGGTTGGAGACAGAAGGAGAATACCAGCCCAAGGAGTGACTGGAGGAAGCTGGAAATATACCAACAAGAGAAATTGTAGAAGCAAAGTTGTCAAAGGGAGAAGCTGAGCAACAACTCAGTGAGGAGACTGCAAAATTGGAATCTTTCGCAGAGTGGCAAGATAAGGCCACAGGAGATGGAGAAGATTTCAAGGGGGATTGAGATGATCTACCCATTTACAGGGAAGAAGTGTAGCTGAGAAGACTGCAAAAGGAGAACCAACCTTGGGAGCAGCAGGACGAGGTGATTGAGGAAATCAGAAAGATGATATTCATATCAGTAGAAGAAGTCAACAAAGGGAAGCTGATCAGAGGAGAAATTTCCATAGCAGTAGGGCAGCAGTAGCAACAACAACAACAAAGCAGTGGAGCAGATGGACAGCTCCAAGGAATTGTTTGGGACCTAGGTGGATTTCAACAGCAGTGCTGGGAAGATCATGAGTAGGAGCTCATGATTTTTGCAGCTAAGGAGTACGATGCAGGAGCATCACTCCACGTCATCAAGTGCCAGCACACCCAACATGCATTCAATGGAAGGAGAGAGGAACTTCCCTCTCGTTTTTCAAAATTTGAAAATTGTATTAAATGATTGTAAGGATGGTAGAGCCAAAATCCATGCATGTATGCAGGCTTTAGATAAAGGTTTCCTTAAATAGTTGTAAGGTTGAGATCTAGATCTGATTCAGACTAGATAGCCATTCAATGAAATTGAATGTAAATTAATGAGAGTTGGTGAGGATGGAGGGAAGAGCTCGAGTAGCCCCTGTTTGTAAAAATATCCTATTTGTATATGGATTTAGTTCAAAGAGGGAAGAATAGAGAGAATAGGGAGAAGAGAGGAGAGCTGAGACTTTGTTGCAGTCCGAGCTCACATTGTAAAGAGGCATCTCATGTTAATACAATAAGAGCAGTTTTTCCTGCATGTTATTTTGTGTACGCTGATGAATATATTTATGTGTTTATGATATTATGTATATGTATGTTAAGTTCCATCTGCAGGGATAGATAGATTTCCCTATCTATGAGTTCTTTGATTTCAGTTTTGGGTTCATTGTGGCTTCATGCAAGAGGTTGCATGACAAAATACTGTGGGTTTTGTAAGCCAGTGCAAGGAGTGAACTTCTGAATGCTGCGGAATTTTAGACATGAACATGCTAGGGGGGCACACTAGTTGAAGTCATTGACTCAAGGAGGAAGCCTCAAGGTTGTTGAATACCTTGGGGGTAAGACTGTGCAGAGGAAGGCATAGAGATAATAGAATCACTGAAGGTTCTGTGGCAACTCTTCCAGGAGGGCATTGAGTAAGTGCATAGAGTGCACAAAAGAACTCTATTTCGAGTTCTGAGGAAAGGGAAGTGTCAAAGAGAAGACACTCATAGAGTTGTTGAATACTTTCTAGGCTCTGTAAGGTGTGCATCGAGCAGAAGAATTCCAGACAGACGTAGAGAGTGTGCGAGGGTGGACTTATTCTAAGTCTTGAAGCTCAAGAGGAACATTTCCTTTGCACACAGAGCAGTAGAAGAAAGGAGCAGAAGGTCAAGAAACTCTTTGAGGTTTCACAGTCAACAAAGCTCAGGAGTTTGGCATTTTGGAATTTTGGAGTTCAGGATTGGAGCGGAAAGGATTTTGGAGTCGCTACATCATGAACTCCCGTTGTACAAAATCGCCCCATCCGTCGGATCCGGAGCGCGGTGGCCTGAGAGCCATTGGATCACGGATAGGAGGAGCACACATAGGAGGTGCATAGAATATCAGATCGTGACTGCCATATCTCGCGTAAAGGACTGATAGCCATCGGATCAATAAAGAAGAGAATGAGGTTTAACCCTCATAGAGTTAAAGGAGAGGACTCATCGAAGTCTTGAAAGAATCAGAACCGTCCATCTCATAGCACATGTTTCAAGAGATCCACATTTCAAGGATTCGGACACTGGGAGACTGAGAGTGAAGAGTCTCCAGAAATCGTGAAAGGAGAAATTGCGAAAGGACTAGGACCATCCACAGAAGGACACGTGGAAGGCGGTCAAGGGTTTAGGAAAAGGCCCAAAAGAGTTCAATTCAAGGAGGACTAGGCCATTGATCTCTCAGAGGGAGGGTTTCAACATTTCGGGAAGCGGGGATTCGAAAGAAAAAGAACAGGGTGAAACACTCACATCGCAATTACCCAAATCGTGAAAGCCGGTAGTGCTTGATCATGGACCGTCATTTCAGCATTTTAGGATCCTGGTGTTTGAGAGGCCAGGACTTGGGAGACATGGAGTCCCCACTTGTGAAGTCGCAAAATACCAAAAGCAGACGATGCCAGAATAGCAAGAGTCGGAGTCGTTAATCCCTTTTCGGAATTTTGGACACCAGGAGTTCAAGAGTGAAGGATTCGTGAGACAAGGAGTCCTGACTCACAGAATCGCGAAATTGTGAATTCTTAAGTCCCAAAAAGAAGACTTGGTCACAGGTACATTTCAGCATTCTAGGGTCCAAGAGTTCAAAGGACCAAGAACCGCCTGCAGTCAGAATCACGAAATTGCAAATTTTGAAATCTCGAGAAGTGGACCATAGTCATAGGTGGATTTCAGCATTTCGATGACCGAGAGTTGGAGGGATAAGGAGCCTGGGAGAGATCTCATGGAGGAGTCCCAAAAACCCGAAACGCGAAAGGTGTGTGGGTTCAGATAAGAGAAGAGCGCATGCATAGGTTTTCTCAAGGCCTGTGCCAGAGGACAAAGGGACCTGTGGATTTGTTCAAAGGGTTCCAACAAGAGCCTGAAGAGCTATTTTGGCTCAGAAGAAGAACGATCCAAAGACTGGAAGGTCAGTAGACCCTGCTGAGGTAGGGGGTCTACATCACAATGGTATCCATTGCGTTGAGTTCCCCCATCATATGAGGAAAGTTTTGTTGAACTTGGCCCCGAGTGAGACATTTTCCTTGGTGCAGGAGCTTCCCTTCTTTGATGACTCGATAATGATAGATCCTTTATTGTCTAGTGCCCTTGATCTATGTGTCCATAATGTTATCACTAGATGCATGTTGTATGTATTCAAGGTTGATCTCTATTGGTTTTAGTTGTTCTACTACATTTGAGATGTCCAATAATGGTGGGAAATAAGGCCGAAGGAGGTCCACGTTGAACATTGGGTGCAGGCCAAGGAAATGAAGAATGTTGAGCTCAAAATAATTATCCCCCATAGCCTTGGTGATGGTGTACGACCCATAATGGAGTGGGAGAATATTTTTATGGGGTCTTGTAAGGCATTATTTCTACAAGTGCAACCAAACTTTGTCACCCACCTAGAACTTATGTGGCACATGATGTTGATCATGGCGCTACTTTTACTTGTCATTGCACTTCTGTAGGATATCCTGAACCTGTTGGCAGATGTGATGGATCCACTCAATGAATCGGGTGGCTTTGTCAGATTCAGTTGGAGAAGGATATGAGTCAACTAAGGTGACAACAAGGGGAAGTGAAACATCTATGGGACCCAATGGTTGGAATCCCAACCCCTCATGAAAGGGGTTGTGGCCAGTTGAGCTATGTAGGGCTTGATTGTAGCTATGTTGGACATAGGGAAAACTCTCATCCCATGTGCAAGGGTTCTTGTAATTATACATGTGTAGGATATGCACGATCATTCAATTTATGACCTCAGTTTGGCCATCTGTCTAGGAGTGGAAGTGTTGGAATATTTACAGATAAAAGGAAGAGTATGTTTTTTGTCATTGATGGAAAGATCAACATGATGAGAGTATACTTGTTTGAAAATTATACAAATATTAGTACAACAACGATGATGGCATGGTAAGAACATAAGTGTAAACTTAGGATGAGGAGAAACAATGATCGTTGCATCACACATCCTGAATTCTCGATGGCCATAAGGATCTGAATTCAGATAGGAGGAGCATGCATAAGAGGAAAACAAATCTCATACCTTGGATCTGAGCGTCATGGACCAATAGTCATCAGATCTTGTATAACTTTGAAGAGGATAAGGTTGAGTACTAACATCCAACTCCATGAAATACGAAGTCACGAAATAATCCTAGCCGTAGGAGCCGAAGGAGACGTGGCGAGTGATTGGAATTTCGCCGACTTGCACATTGGAGGATTCAAAGGAGCGTGGTGTGGAAACTCACGATACACAAAGTCACAAAACAATCTTGGGAGTTGAAGCCAGAGGACACATGGTGAGAGATTGTCATTTCGCTAACTTGCATATTGGAGGAGTCAACGGAATATGACACAGGAACTCGTGATATGCGAAGTCGCGAAATGATCTAGACCGTCAGATCACCAAGGATTTGGACTGTTGATCTGATATGAAGTCAGATTCCATGATACTAATCAAAACCATTGATCAGAGGGAGAGATCTTGTTAGTTGATATGATATCAAACATTTCTTATTTTTGTATTTTGGGAGTTTGGAAGCAACTCACAACAGGAGGTCGCGATATGTGAAATCGTGAAACACCTTCGTACTTGGCCCCTGGTCATAGCTTTTGGTCACATCAATGGAAGATTGGGGAAGGAGCTAGCAACTCTAGGCTCCATTTTAGAGTTTCTCAAGTTGGGAAGATCGAGGCATATCACCCGAAATGAGAAATCATGAAATCACTTTATGTTTAACATTCGGTCATAGCTAGTGGTCATATGGGATAAATGAGAGACCTTGTGAATGTAATTCAACAGTGTTGGTTAATTGGGAATTTGATCGAAGGGCTATTGTTTCACCTCATGGTTAATTGTTCAGTTACGATTTAGTTACCAGAACTGAATCATAGTTATTGGACATTTGGCGATTCATTTGCTGAGTCGTTTTCCTTGGAGATTCGAGGTGTAACTGAATCGGTGGGAGAACATAAAAGAGATATGCTATGACTGTGTGAAGTTGGATCTTCTCACTAGAAAAATGAGTTGAACTAGGAGAAAGGAAATTCATAGTATGCACTATGTGAGATCAAACTCAGAGATGAGAAACAGAAGTTGAACAGAACATAAAAGGTGAAGAGAGAAGAATGTACACATGTCAAAGAGGATGAGAGGAATAGAGAAAGAGTAGATAGAAAGAGACAACAAGTCAAGCCAAGTATGAACAACAGAAGAATAGTGAAGAAGAGAAGAATTACAGAAAATTGAAGAACTGATATATATGTATTGTTGGTTAATCAATCATTTTTTTATAATCAGGGAGGTAGGGAGGTGATAGGGAGGATTGTAGTCCTCTGTTATTCAATTTGGTGCTTGAATACTAGAATTTGAAGCTTTCATCTAGTTGTGACTAGAAAACAAGGTGGCAGGGTGGTGCTTGGGAAAACACAGAGTTTTATGTATGCAAGTTGGTGCTTGTATAAGTGGAAGTAGGTGCTTCCATCCAGTTTGTGTTGGAACACTCAGGGAGGTGGTGCTTCCTTCTAGTGGGTGCTAGAGAAACTAGAGAGTTGGTGCTCTCAACAAGTTTCAAATTTTAAAAGAGAGGTGGTAGCCTCATTTTGAGTTGGTGCTCAAAGATATATGATGTACACAACATAAAAGAATTCCTATCATTTGAAGAAGAAGCAGTTTTCTCCCTTTATGGTTTTTCTTGTGAAAACTTGTCTATGTGTATATCATGTGTGTGATTGATGGTTATTATTTCTATTTTTCATATATTGTATAATCTTGATTATTTCTTGGTGAATTTTAAAAATGTTTTAATAAACATAATATTGTTTAACCACAGAAACAACTGATTCACCCCCCCTCTCAGTTGTCTTGGAAATTTCAACAATTGGTATCAAAGTATGTTCCTTTTATTTAAATGTATATCTATAATCTTAAACATGAAAAGTCATGAAGGGACTTGCACCAATAAGCCTCCTCTGTTTAAACCTCCTCTGTTTGATGGAACAAATTTTTCTTTTTGGAATGTTATAATGAGAACATACATAATGGCCTTAGGTGTTGATGTTTGGGATGTAGTAGAAACTGGATATATAAATCCTATTTTTCTAGCCTCTAAAGATGATAAGTTAGAATTTAGTTTCAATGTAAAGGCAATGAATTCTATCTTGAATGGACTTGTGATCTAAAAATGAAGAAGACTTGAAAAATTTGAATAATTATTGCAAGTGAAATGTTATGTGTTTAAAGCAACGGGATCAATTTGCAACACATAAATTAAGGATTACTCATGCAAAACACACATAGACAGCAGCATAAACACTGAACATAAACACATGTGCACAAAAATTGATAAAGGAGTTCACCCCTCTTATGGGCTACATCTCCTGGTCCAGCTTCCAATGGATCATTATTATTAACTGCTCGAAATTGCTCAAAAACATGTCTTACAATGCTCAAATTGACAAACCGACTACTCCAATGGCTTCCCAGCGTCCCAAAACCCCTGTCTGGGCTCTTTCGGCACCTCAATTGGTCGAAAAATGAAGAAGTTAGGCCTCCTGGAAGTCTCCCTCTTCAAGCTTATTGTCTATGGTTCTACAATTCGCACTCCCCTTCAACAAACCTGGCTCACACGCTCTTTTAAGCGCAAAAACACATCACCAGGCGCAACCGCGCCAACAGTGCAAATCATAGGATGGTTAAGGTGCCTCCAGCCCCTAACCGCCTCGGCACCTAGGTGTATGGTGCATAGGACCACGCTCTAAGGCAAAAGTTGGTTAAGTCATTCCAACCGTTGGAACTAACCCCGCGCTCCAAGTCATATGAAAATCTATGGGAATATGTTTTAAAGCCCCGCGCAAATGTACAACTGTGCGCACATTACACAACGATATAACCAATATATATATGGGTATAATACAATACATAAACTTTTGGTCCGTGCATTTAAATCCCCGCGAATATATTTATACATGGTTCTATAGTGTGTAATGAAACCATGGGTCAGGGCTAAGCCCCGGCCCGCGCCCTTTTCCACGTAATATAATATGTAAACATAAATATAATGAAATCCATATCCATTACAAGGCATAAATGATGGCAAGTTGGTTATTAGAATTCGTAAAGACTCTATGTGGAGGAGAGGTCTGGGGGTCAAACCCCATGGCCTCCAATATTTTGTATATAGAACTCCTTTGCCAACTAGTGAGTGACACGTGCCACCCTTGGATTGGGCCACATGTCCTCCAATTATAGGCCACCCAATGACATGTGTAAACATCCAACTTGCCCAAAATTGACCAACCAATATCCACCACGTCACCACCATACGACCTATACAGTCCTGCCGCATCACCGTACGGACTGTACGGACAGGTACAGTCAGCATCCAAAAATTTTGCCTGTTTGGCTTGGTGGACAGATCGCGATATCTCCTCCATATGGACTCCATTTGAGAAAGTAAATATACCGCCAGAATCAGGAAGATGAGACAGACGCAATGGCACTGTTTTCATCGCATTCCAAGCACTTTGAAAATTGAGAAAAATTTGATCCCCTGATCACACCTCCCCATTGGGAAGCTTTTGGACCTCCAAAAGACTATCTCAGTCTATGTGAATATGAGGGTAAAGTTCCCTCACCCTTCCAACCTCAATCCACTTGGCCTTGCTTGGATTCATCCCTTTAAGACCAACTCGCAAATACTCCACATTTCCTCGCTTTGAAGTTTGCATTCTCCTGTCAAGTATGGTGTCTTCCTGCAGTTCTGTCAGATACTCTGGAGAAAAATCATCAATGGAAGGAATTTGAACATGTTCTCCTTGATCATCAATCAACGGAGGCTCATACAACTTCAAATTCTCAACATTAACAACTGCATACATCTGCATATACAGAGGCAAATCTAAACGAAAAGCATTGTTACAAATCTTGCCAACAATTTTGAAGGGACCATATCGAATTGGTTTCAACTTTTTACCTTCTCCTTTAAGCCTCTCCTTGCTAATGTAAATCCACACTTCATCACCAACTTCGAAACTGTGATCAAAACGATGCTTTTCATGTCTCACTTTGTACTTGGCCTGACTCTTTTCCAGCTGCTCTTGCACCACCTGATGTATCAACTGAATTTTTTCAATGAACTTCTCTGCCCGATCAATATCGTATTGGCCATCAACAACAATATCTTTCCCAAAGATGAAATCTAAAGGCGACTTGGGAAAATAGCCAAAACATGTCTCAAATGGCGACGTTTGAGTCGAAGAGTGCTTAGCTCGATTGTACGCATGTTGAATGTAGTGTAAATGTTCATCCCAAAGCTTAGGATGCTTGCTGCAATAAGCACGAAGAAGATGTATCATTGTACGATTCACCACCTCTGTCTGACCATCTGTCTGCGGATGAAAATATGTGCTCTTCTTAAGCTTGGTGTCCATGAGTTCCCACAAACTCGACCAAAAACTTCCAACAAATCGAGAATCCCGATCCGAAATAATGGACTTGGGCAAACCAAAATGCACCCAAACATTTTGAAAGAACAACTGTGTTGTTTGTTCTTCCGTTGCCTGCTTAGTACAAGGCATCAAAATACACATCCTGCTAAAACAATCAACCACAACATAAAGATAATCATGACCTTTTCTCGACATAGGTAAACCACCAACAAAATCCATGGAAATACTTTTCCAAGGTCGAGAAGGAACTGGAAGTGCAGTGTACAAACCCAACTTTCGATTACTTGGTTTACTTGTAGCACAGAACGAACATCATGGCACATATCGTGAAACATTTTCATTCATCTTAGGCCAGTAGCATTATCTTTGCAAATTATGCACTGTCTTCCCTACACCAAAATGACCAGCAATAAGAGAAGAATGAGCTTCTCTTATAATGTTGATTCTTTCTCCCTGTGGAATACACAACTTGCCAAGATGATACAAGAGACTATTATGCAAATGATAATCCAATTCTTCAACATGGTTAGAGTGGCACAAAGTTTCATACAATTCCTTAAAGTCAACATCTAAAGCATATTGTTCCACATAACTTTCATGCATGATAGGACTCTGCTTAAGAATAACTGAAGCACTAACAATAGGCCTGGATAGCATATTAGCAACTTTGTTAACAATTCCCTTCTTATACCTGATAACCAAATGAAACTGTTGAAGAAAACCCATCCATCTGAAGTGCCTAGCTTGCTATAGCTTTGACTGTGATTGTAAATATTGCAAAGGTTGATGATCTGTGTGAATAATGGTTTCTTTTCCCAGCAAATAATGCTTCCATTTCTTAACACTTTGAACCAATTCATATAATTCCTTATCATAAGTAGGATAATTAATCATGGCACCATTAAACGTCTCAGAATGAAAACAAATTGGCTTAACATACTGAAGCAACACTACTCCCATCGCATAATTACTTGCATCTGTCTGGATTTCAAAAGGTTGTCTTAAATTTGGAAGTGCAAGAACCGACACTAAACTGATCTTTTCTTTCAAAGTATCAAAATCTTGTTGTTGATTGTCTCCCCATTGGAAACCCTGCTTGACACTTGTCACAACATGTAATGGAGCTGCAATGGATGAAACGTTAGCAATAAACTTTTTCTAGTATTGGGTTGCTCCCAAAAAACTTCTTACCTCTATCACATTGCTGGGTCTGGACCATTCCAAAATAACTTTAACTTTTGAAGGATCAATTTTTAATTCACCTCCACCAACAAT
>JZKD02S1892799.1:658613-673910 GCA_000966675.3 Picea glauca | reverse complement strand
ACTTGAATAATTATTGCAAGTGAAATGTTATGTGTTTAAAGCAACAGGATCAATTTGCAACACATAAATTAAGGATTACTCATGCAAAACACACATAGACAGCAGCATAAACATTAAACATAAACACATGTGCACAGCAATTGATAAAGGAGTTCGCCCCTCTTATGGGCTACATCTCCTGGTCCATCTTCCAATGGATCATTATTATTAATTGCTCAAAAGTGCTCAAAAACATGTCTTACAATGCTCAAACTAACAAACTGACTGCTCCAATGGCTTCCCAGCGTCCCAAAACCCCTGTCTGGGCTCTTTCAGCACCTCAATCGGTCGAAAAATGAAGAAGTTAGGCCTCCTGGAAGTCTCCCTCTTCAAGCTTGTTGTCTCTGGTTCTACAATTTGTACTCCCCTTCAACAAACTTGCCTCACACGCTCTTTTAAGCGCAAAAACCCAGCACCGGGTGCAACTGCGCCAACGGTGCAAACCGTAGGACAGTTAAGGCACCTCCGGCCCCTAACCGCCTCGACACCTAGGCATATGGCACATAGGACCACTCTCTAAGGCAAAAGTTGGTTAAGTCGTTCCAACCATTGGAACTAAACCTACACTCCGGGTCATATGCAAATCCATGGGCATATGTTTTAAAGCCCCATGCAAATGTACAACCGCGCGCACATTACACAACGGTATAACCAATATATATATGGGTATAATACAATACATAAACTTTTGGTCCATGCATTTAAATCCCCGTGCATATATTTATACACGGTTCTATAGTGAGTAATGAAACCATGGGTCGGGGCTAAGCCCCAGCCCATGCCCTTTTCCGCATAATACAATATGTAAACATAAATATAATGAAATCCATATCCATTACAAGGCATAAACGATGGCAAGTTGGTTATTGGAATTCGTAAAGACTCTATGTGGAGGAGAAGTCCGGGGGTCGAACCCCGCGGCCTCCAATATTTTGTATATAGAACTCCTTAGCCAACCAGTGAGTGACACGTGGTGCCCTTGGATTGGGCCACGTGTCCTCCAATTATAGGCCACCCAATGACACGTGTCAACATCTGAATCGCCCAAAATCGACCAACCAATATCTGCCATGTCACCACCATACGGCTTGTACGGTCCTGCCATGTCACCGTACATACTGTACAGACTATACGGACAGGTACAGTCAGCATCCAAAATTTTTGCCTATTTGGCTTGGTGGACAGATCACGATATCTCCTCCATACGGACTCCATTTGAGAAAGTAAATATACCATCGGAATTAGGAAGACGAGACAGACACAATGGAACTATTTTCGTTGCATTCCGAGCACTTTGAAAATTGAGCAAAATTTGATCCCCTGATCAACTTGCCAAAGATAGGTTTGTAAAGGTGATGCATATTGAATCTCCCAATGCAATGTGGGATAAACTTATTAGTAGTTGTGAAGGAAATGAGAAAGTAAAATATGTCAGACTTCAAGCATATAGATTGAAATTTGAACAAATAAAGATGGATGCAGATGAAATAGTTAGCAGGTACTTGTTAAGAGTTGAAGATCTTGTGAATGCCATGAAGGGTCTTGGTGAGAATATTGAAGAATCATTTTTAGTTCAGAAGATTTTAAGATCTCTGATTGATAAATTTAATCCAAAAGTCTCTCTAATAGAAGAAATAAATCATATTAAAACTCTGTCCATTGATCAACTCTTAGGAACTCTAATTGCATATGAAATGAGAATTAGTAAAGATAAATCCATTACTAGAGAAGCATCTTTTAAAGAAGACAAGAATACTGCTTTAGAACTAGATGATATTGAGGCAAAATTTGTGAGAAGGTTAAAGAAAGGATCAGGAAAATACCAAGGCAAGTTGCCCTTCAAATACTTTAACTGTGGTAAAATAGGTCATTTTACATCTAAGTGTCCTTAGAAGAAAAAGGACCAAAAGGACCAGAACTCTGATGATGAAAAGAAATACAAATTTAAGAAATATAGTAAAAAGAAAAGTTTGTGTGCAAACAATGACGACTCCTCAAAAGACATAGATAGTGATTCATCCTACAAAGACAAAGTGAATGATTTTATGCTTATGGCTATAAGATCTTGATGATGAACATTCAGGATGCAAAATGGATGACGAAGAAGTTGTGGTGGATATGGAAGGTGATTTAATCATTTCTTTGGAAGAAATTGACAGACTTAGATGTAAGAAGAGAAAACAAAACATTTGTTGATGCAGTTTAAAATGAATGGTAAAAAACCTGATGAATACTTTGCCTTACTAAAAATGGAGTTAGAAGAGGCAAATAAAATAGAGGACATTCTGAAACAACAGTTATTAGAGAATAAAGCAAGATGTGAATCCTTGGAAGAAGAGATAGTAAAAAATAGAAAAGAGATGGAGAATTTTAAGGCATTATATCACCAAAATTTGTCAAGTATTAAAGCATTAGAAGGATTAACCTCCATTCTAAATCAGAAAAGGAACACAAAGTTGAAATATGGCTTGGGCTATGAAGAAGGATCAAGTAGTGATCATCCAAGTAATACAAAATCCATCAAGTTTGTCAAATCTACAATCATTGACAACAACCACTCTACAGAAACAAAGAAAGAAAATCAACCACCAAGCAAGAATGAAAGAAAAATTACCAGAAGTGAATCTATAGATCAAAGGAATTATTAGCATGGAATAAATTGTCCCACTCAAAGAAGAAATCCTTTTTTGAGGTACAAAGGATTTTTCTATGGATATTGTTTTTTTTGTTCTAATTTTGGTCACAAACCTATAAATTGTTCTTTAAGATTTAGATATGAGAAATCAAGATACTCAAGGAATAATTATCTGCCACAACAAAGACTAAGACAACCAAGCAACAAACAACCACAGACTATAAATCATGTGATGGTTGGGAAAAGGACGCAGGTGAAACATAACAACAACTATGAGCAAAAAAATTGTTATGATCTGTTATTCAGTGAAACAGAATGTTACATCTACCAAAACTATGGACATAAAGCTGTAGATTGTTTCTTAAGTAATTATAAGCCAGATCTGAATCCCACTATTGAACATTTCAAGGTTTGGAAGAATAAATAAGATGACAAGTGTAGACTAGTGTTATCAGCCCAAAGAAAAAATAATCCATGGTATATTGACAGTGGATGTTCCAAACATATGACTGGAGACAAAAGTAAGTTTCTAAGTCTAAGTGAAAGCAAATCAGAGAATGTAACTTTTGGAAATGATGCACTAGGAAAAATAAAAGGTAAAGGAATAGTAAGTATGAGGGATGGAAAAGGAAAAGATCAAGATGTGTTGTTTGTAGATGGTATGAAACATAATCTACTAAGTGTCAGTAAAGTTTGTGACAGAGGATGTGTAGTTATTTTTACTTCTAAAGATTATAAAATAAAGTCCATGAATTCAGGAAAGTTGGTTGCAAAAGGGATAAGAACAAAAAACAATGTCTATGTGTTAAAAGATGAAAAAGAAGAATGCCAATTAATCAAGTATGATGAAAGTTGGCTATGGAATAGGAGAATTGGACACCTAAATTTTGATCATATAATCAATATTAGAAACGATGGGGAAGTAAAATATCTTCTAAATATATCAAATCCATATCAATATGTTTGTAAACCTTGCCATATAGGAAATCTCACTCGGACATAGTTCAAATCTAAAAACTTTCCTTCAACAGAAAAACCTCTCTAGTTAGTACATATGGATTTATGTGGACCATCAAGAAAATAAGGTACATGAAAAGAAAACCATTTTATGTTGATTATTGATGATTATTCTAGACTAACATGGGTTGCCTTTTTGAAGGAAAAATCTGAAGCATTTGAAAAATTCAATGTGTTTAAGGCTCTGACTGAGAATCAAACAGGAAAAAGATTGAAGGAAGTAAGGTATAATAGAGGAGGAGATTTTAGTTCATGTAAGTTCAAAGAGTTCTATGATAAACATGGGATCAAAAGAGAGTACACTATTCCAAGGACTCCACAACAAAATGGAGTAGTTGAGAGGCAAAATATATCAGTTCAACAAATGGAAAGATCAATGATGAATGAAAGGAATATTGCTCAGACATATTGGGTGGAAGAAATCCATACAACTGTTCATATTCTTAGCAAAGCTCATCTTAGGCTACATTGTGACAAGAATCCTTATGAACTATGGTTTGGAAGACCTGCTTCAATAAAAAAATTTAAAGTCTTTGGGAGTAAATGTTATATAAAAAATAATGATGAAAATATTGGAAAATATGATGACACGGTTGATGAAGGTATATTCTTAGGTTATGCTACAAACAATAAAGGATACAGATACTACAATAAGAGGCTTCATAAATTGGTTTATTGTATCGACATAAAAGTTGATGAAGAGATCCCAGTATGAAATGTAAGCAGTGTTGAACCAAGCACAGAAGATATAGTTGAAGATGAAGATGAATAGGTCCAAGGATCAGAAAGAGAAGAATTTGAATCATATGAAGATATGAATACTCAGGCTAACACAAATATGTAGAAAGAAACAAAACCACCTCTCATAATTGTTAGAAAGAATCATCTTGAAAATCAGATAATTGGAGATATAAATAAAGGAGTTCAGACAAGAAGGAAATTGATTAAAGACTCAGAACAATCTCAGGTTTCTTTTCTATCTATGATTGAACCTAAAAAAATTTATGAAGCCAACAAGCATGATGATTGGATTAGAGCTATGAATGAAGAGGCGCTTGATTAGATTGAGAAGAAAAATACTTGGGAGTTTGTTCCTAGACCTGAAGATAATAATGTCATAGGTTCCAAATGGGTGTTCAAGAATAAAATGAATGAAAAAAGACAGTTGTTAGGAATAAAGACATATTGGTCTGTAAAGGGTATGCATAAGTTGAAGGACAAGAGTTTGATGAAACCTTTACACCAGTGGCAAGATTGGAAGCCATCAGAATGTTTCTTGCATATTCATTTCATAACAACTTTAAAGTTTATCAGATGGATGTTAAGTCATCATTTCTTAATGGAGATCTAGAGGAAGAAGTATATATGGAGCAACCTGAAGGATTCTCATTGAAAGATAATCATGACTATGTCTCCAAGATGAAGAAGGATTTATATAGACTAAAACAAGCACCATGAGCTTGGTATTATAGACTGGACAATTTTTTACAAGACAAAGGGTTCAAGAAAGGGATTGTTGACAACAATCTCTACATTAAGGCTGAAGGTGATGATGTACTAGTTGTTTTGGTTTATGTAGATGACATTATTTTTGGATGTACTAATGATTCCTCTATCTAGTGGTTTGCTAATTCTATGCAAACATTGTTTGATATGTCCATGATAGGAGAACTGTCATATTTTCTTGGTTTACAAGTAAATCAGAGTACTGTAGGTATTTTTATCTCTCAAGAAAAATATTTGAAAGATATGTTGAAGAAGTTTCAGATGGAATATTCTTCCCTTGTTATTACACCTATGGTGGTCAGTTGCAAGCTCAGTAAAGATGATATTTCACCTGATGTTGATCAAATGACATATCGATCAATGATAAACAATCTTATGTACATCACAACATCCCATTATGATATAATGCAAGTTGTTGGAATGTTAGGTCATTATCAATCTTCTCCCAAACAAATTCATTTAGTAGTTGTCAAAAGGATATTCAAATACTTAAAGGGCATAATGACTTATCATTTGTGGTATCCTAGATATCAAAATTTTCAGTTAACTATGTATTCAGATGTTGATTTGGAAAATTGTGTGGATGAGAGAAAGAGCACCAGTGGAGGTGCATTCTTCCTGGGTGACTTGTTAGTAGCATGGCTTAGTAAGAGGCATGGATCTATTTTCTTATCAACTACATAGGAAAAGTACATTGTTGTTGCTACTTGTTGCACTCAGATTTTATGGATGATACAAACTCTTGCATATTTGAAGTTCACTTATACTGATCCCATCCCACTTCATTGTTATAACACCAGTGACATTAGTGTCTCCAAGAATATTTTACTTCATTCAAAGACTAAGCATATACCAATAATATACCATTTTCTTAGAGAACAAGTTACAAACATAGTTGTTCAGCTGAATTATATTCCTTCCACAGAATAGATAGTTGGCCTCTTTACTAAACCGTTAGCAGCGACACATTTTGGATATCTTCGTCAAAAGTTGGGGTTTATATCTTCTTTCACCTAATATGTTCACCATTTCAGGGGGAGTATGTGATTTCTGCATATCTGATATCTTCGAGATGTACTGCAACAACTCAGGGGGAGTGTGTTTCTTCTTTGACATTAATGTCAAAGGGGGAGAAAAAGTGTGGTAATGGTAAGAATGCTATGGTAAGGATGCTACAGTGGTATGGTAGAAATGATCCTACAGTGGTATGGTTGGATGTCCAGGCAAAATAGTGCAGTTCTTCAAGTTCTTCAAGGTTGCCATCAATGCCAATCAATGCCAAAGGGGGAGATTGTTGGCATATTTATAGACAAAAGGTAGAGTATGCTTGTTTGTCATTAATGGCAAGATCAACACAACAAGAGTATACTTGTTTGCCAATGATAGAAATATCATAAGGGAAACAATGATGGCATGTAAAGAACATAAGTGTAAGCTCAGGAGGAGGAGAAAAAAAGATCATTGGACCACACATCCCAAATTCTTGATGGTCATCAGATATGAATTTAGACAGGAGGAGCGTGCAGAAGAGGAGAACAAATATTAGACGTTCAATCGGAGCATCGAGGACCAACAACCGTCAGATATTGTATAAATGAGAAGAGGATAAGGCTGAGTACAAACCTCCAACTCCATGAAATATGAAGTCACGAAATAATCCTGGCTGTTGGAGCCAGAGGACATGTGGCAAGCGATTGGAATTCCATTGACTTGCACATTGGAGGAGTCAAAGGAGTGTGGTGTGGAAACCTGCAATATGTGAATTCGTGAAACAATCCTCGTCTTTGAAGCTAGAGGACACATGGTGAGAGATTGACATTTCATTGACTTGTATATTGGAGGAGTGAAAGGAATATGACACAGGAACTCGCAATATGCGAAGTCGCGAAATGATTTGGACTGTCAGATCACCAAGGATCTATACCATTGATCTGATATGAAGTTAGATTTCACTATATTGATTGCAACCGTCAATCAGAGGGAGAGACCTTGACTATTGATCTGATATGAAACATTTCAGAGTTTTGCATTTCGGGAGTTTGGAAGAAACTCACAGCAGGAGGTCGCGATATGAGAAATCGCCAAACACCCTCGTGCTTGGCCCTTGGTCATATCTTGTGGTCACATCAGTGGAAGATTGGGGAAGGAGCTAGCAACACTAGGCTCCATTTCAGAGTTTCATGAGTTGGAAAGATCGAGGCAACTCGCAGTTGGATCACCCGAAACGCAAAATCCCGAAATTACTTTATGTTTAGCATTCAGTCACATCTAGTGGTCATATGGGATAAACACGAGACCTTGCAAATATAATCCAATGGTGTTGGTTAAATGGGAATTTCATTGAAGGGACACTATTTCACCTCACAATTAATTTTTTAGTTATGATTCAGTTAGAAGAATTGAATCATAGTTCTTGGACGTTTGGTGATTCAGTTGTTGAGGCATTTTTCTTGGAGATTCTAGGTGTAACTAAATCAGTGGGAGAGCATAAAAGAGATCTTCAGTGACTATGTGAGGTTGGCTATTCTCACTGGAAAAATGATTTGAGATGAGAAACAAAAGATGAACAAAATAGAAAAGGTGAAGAGAGAAGATGTAAGAACCTAGTTTAACAAAGCCTAAAAAAATTTGTAAATTTAAACAATTAAGATTATTTCGACGTATAAGCAATAATCAATTTCATTATTCAACATATAAGCAATAGAAATTTAAATTTATGAACAACGTGCTAATAAATTTAAATAACCATCACATATTCATGAGAATGCATAAATAAAAATACCTCTCTCTGATGCTAAATTCCCGACCTCTGGTTGTCCTCTATGTTGCTCTGCCCAGACTCTGCCCAAAACTGAATCTTCCTCCCTGCCAGTTAGAAACAGAGCCTGTCTAGATCCCTAGATCCAAGATTACGTGAGGATTCCTGACCCTCGAGCCCAAAACTCCCAGCAACCTAGTGCACCCCTATAATAATCCACCCAAACTCCAAAACCATAAAAATATCAAACATAAAACACATTCCTCTCCTACAATAATGCTCCTCTCCCCAAAATTCATAATCACTCCCGAAGGCATTTGCCCAGTCATATCCTCCCCATTCACCACCTCCTCCTTCATTTAAGGCCACCCACATTACCCCCCCATTTACCACCTTATCCCTCCATTTACTATCTTATCCCCTTGTCATATGTAAAGTCTTATAATAAATAAATTAAAGTTATTAAGCCTTGAATTCTTTATCCAAACCTTAAATGTGTTGATTAATCAATTATTAAACAACTAATAAATAAATAATTAATTAATTAATTAATATTATTAATAATTAATCTTTATTTAACTAATAGACACTAGGACAGTTAATTATTTAATTAACTATACTTGATAAACCCTATGCAACTATTTAACTAGGGTTGTTACATACACCCACCCTTCAGGAAAATTCATCCCAAAGTTAAAATATTTTATGATATAAGGGAAAAGAAACATGGTTCACACATTCATAACAAATAACTGACATTATTAATAAGTAAGCCAGAAACTCATTGATACTAGTGTACATGTGCAAGAAAAGCATGTGTAGCTACTACATAGAAGTCTCATTCATGTACTAATATCAATAGCTATCATTTATATAGTAATTTCCATATGCATCCAATCCTTTCAACAAGACTATTCATTTTATAAAAGACAATAAACCAATCAAATGTTTGTGAAATATTTTAATTACAGTTATCTAGCTCAACAATGTTATTTAGACAATTTTAGTTTAGTTACATAATTATGAATATTCATATACATACACATTTTCTTTTCATAAGGAAAAACAATAAATTCCACCATAAGACAAATCTCCATACACTCTCAACTATTTCTACTCATCCTTCCTCCCTAACTTACTTCCATATTCCATTCCTATCCTTCCTCTGCTGGACTATCTTGGAGCGTCAACTATATTGACCTAACTCCAAATAGAACCTGTAAGTGGAAGTGTCACTACCTTGACCAAGCTTCCCCAGCAGGAAACTGACAGTCATCATCACACGTCTAGGGGAGCATGAGCTAACACTATCCTCCCATGACTTTAGGTTTTGGAGGATACACGATGGGAAATGCCTCCACCCCTCCTAATCATAACTAGGGTCCACACCCTACAATGAGATTTACAATGGCAACATGTTTCTGGGAGTTTTTTCATCGTTTATTTGGTTTTGGGCAGTCTTACCACCTGAAATCCTGCACTAGTCCACATATCATAGCAATGCATCCAAACCAATATAATTTCACATACAAAGATTCATACCATATTGTTTCTCGGCCAGTGGTCATGACATCCATTTTCATCATCATTACCCCTTGGCTATTTCATAGCCCATAACCTACACATTAGTCTGTAACACAAACTCATACATTTCTATGCATTATCATCATGTAATTGCATACAACCATAATTTCAATTTGATATCCGCATACCAACAACTTTAACATAAAAAATTTCAAGTTAGAAATAGATCTCATAATATCCCATAATTCAATTAATGACACCCATTCATAAAATTATCATTTACATAACATATTGCATCATATCCAACATCATTCAAATAGCATTTAAATATTCATAGGATTCTCATTCACACAAAATGTCGCATCATATCCATCATCATCAACAACAATTAGACATTCATAGAATTTACATTCACATAGTAGATCACATCATATCCATCATCATCATTAACATTTAAACATTCATAAAATTTACATTCACATAGTATATCGCATCATATCCATCACCATCAATAATATTGAAACATTCATAAAGGTTCATATGTCTTAAAAGTTTAAGTGTATCATTTAATAGTTTCACTGTGAATAGAAAATAAAAGTGTAGGCCTTAGGTAATCCTAGCTGGCTAAGTCAAAAGGTGGTGTTGTATACACCCAACCTTCGAGAAACATATTCTCGAGGTGGTCAAAAAAAAAGTGAGGGATAGTCTCGTCGTAGTGTCTCGGCGTCTTCGCAAGTAGCATATCCTAGACTATATGTGTCCCATTGCACCTTAACTTGGTCTACCAAATGGTTCCTGAGGTGTCGAACTCTATGGTCCAATATGTGTAATGGTTCTACCATGAGATTTCCCATGTCCGATACCTACAATTCCTTCCAATTTATCTTATGTGATTCATCAGCAACATAATGACGTAAAATAGATAATGAAAAACATTATGAATTTTATGCAAGTGTGGTGGCAGTACGAGACGATAGGCAACGGGTCCAATTTTCTCTTGGATTCTGAACGGTCCTATAAATTGAGGGGAAAACTTTTTCCCCTTCTAAAATTGTATGGTACTCTTGTTAGGCCTGATACGAATGAAAACCTGGTCTCCCACTTCATAATTTCAGTCGGTCCTGTGTGCATCCACATAACTTTTCTGCCTATCCTGTGCTTCCTTCAATCTTTGCCTAATCTGAATCACCTATTCCTCCATCTCTTGAATCAATTATGGCCCAACTATTACTCGGTATTCTAATCTATCCCAACTCAATGGTGTTCTACATGGCCTTCCATATAGAGATTCGTAGGGTGGCATTCTGATGGAGCTATGAAAACTGTCATTGTAGGCAAACTCTACCAAAGGTAGGTACTTCTCCCACTAGGTTTGATTATCCATAACATAAATCCTAAGCATGTCTTCCATGACTTGATTTACTCTCTCAATTTTCCCATCAGTTTTAGGATGATAAGTTGTGCTTAAGTTCAACTGAGTCCCCAATGTTGACTGAAAACTTGTCCAAAACCTAGAAGTGAATCTGGACTCTCTATCTGAAATGATATTCTTAGGTATCTCGTCCAAATGGATGACCTCATTTACAAACACACGTGTCGCTTCAGTGACATTGTATGTGTCTCTAACCGGAATAAAATGAGCACTCTTGGTTAACTTATTAACAATCAAAAGAATGGCATTGTGTCTATGAGATGTGAGTGGAAACCCCGCAAAAAAATTCATAGAGATGACCTCCCACTTGGACATAGGAACATCATGTGGTTGTAGGAGGCCTGCCGGGTGGTGGTAGTCAGCTTCCACTTGTTGACACTCTAGGAATTTGGCGACAAAATGGACTACATCGCGCTTGATGCCTACCCAGAAGAAAAGCTTCCTCATGTCTACATATATCTTCTTCACACCTGGATGCACACAATAAAGTGATCTATGGGCCTCCTTCAGTATGATGCTTTGAATATCCCCATCGTCAGGAATGTACATCCTTCCTCGATATCTCAATAGTCTTTCTGATTCCAAACTATATCCTTCATACTTTGGATCTAATTTCCTCCTACTATGGAAGTTTGAAGTAACCTTTAAATACCAACTGTCTCCTTGGATTTACGTCAACACACATTCCCTCAGATTGACCTTTAAGGGTACCAAAGATAAGACATGTGATCTCCTACTCAAGGAATCTGCGACCACATTTTTCTTTCCCTTGATGTATGAAATACCAAAATCATACTCACTCATAAACTCACTCCATTGCCTTTGCCTGGCATTCAGATCCCTTTGAGTGAAGAGATGTTTTAAACTTTGATGGTCCGTTTTGAGATCAATGTTTCACCCCGCAAGATAGTGCCTCCAAAGTTTCAAAGCTAGCATTACAGCTACCAACTCTAAATCATGAGTCACATATAGCTCTTCATGTTTCTTCAACTTCCTTGACACATAAGCTATCACTCCTCCATCCTGCATTAGCACAGTGCCCAACCCTTGCTTCGAGACATTCGTGCAGACTGTGAAGTCCTTTTCCATATCGGACACTCGTAGAATTGGCACACTAGTTAGTAACCTCTTAAGCTCAATGAATGCACTATCACATTCTTCTGTCCCTTCATACCTGACCCCCTTGTGCTACAAAGTGGTGATGGGTTTCGCTATTTTTGAGAATCCTTCCACAAATCTCCAATAATAATTTGCTAGCCCCGTGAAGCTTCTCACCTCATGGGCATTTTTCGGCGCTGGCCACAACATAATGGCCTTTACCTTTTTTGGGTCCACAAAGATTCCTTCACCAGAAATGATATGACCTAAATAGTGGATCTCTTTCTGAAAGAAGGAACACTTTGACAACTTCCCATATAATTTGTTATCTCTAAGGCAAGACAACACCACTCATAAGTGTTCTTCATGTTCTCTTTCATTCTTGGAATAGATGAGGATATCATCTAGAAAGACTTGTACAAAACGGTCTAAGTACTTCTGGAATACGCCATTCATGAGGCTCATGAATACTGCTGGCACATTGGTCAATCCAAAAGGTACTACGACAAACTCGTAATGCCCGAACTGAGTTCGAAAGGAAATTTTTGGGATATTGCCTTCCTTAATCCTTAACTAGTGATACCCTGATCGCAAATTGATCTTTGAGAGTACCACTGCTCCTTTCATCTGATCGAAGAGGTCATCTATTCGCAACATTGGGTACCTATTTTTCACTGTAGCACAATTCAAGTCCCTGTAATCTATACACAATCGTAAGGAACCATCCTTCTTCTTTACAAAAATTACTGGTGCACCCCAAGGTGAGACACTGGGCCTTATTAGCCCTAAGTCCAGTAACTTTTTCAACTGCATTTGCAACTCACAAAGTTCCAGTGCTGTCATCCTATACGAAGTATTGGAAATTGGTTCTGCACCAGGTTTTAGCTCAATAGTAAAATCAAGCTTCCTCTCAGGAGGTAACCCTGGTAACTTGTTTGGTAAAATATCCTTAAATTTTGACAATACTAGGTACTGATCTAATGAGGGTCCCTTCCTTTCATTCACTACTTCCACTACATATAGTCAACACCCTTGCCTCAAGCATCGCTTAACCTTCATAGTTGAAATAAAGTGTGGGGACACCTTTCTCCATACACCTTGGATCTCTAATGATCTTCCTTCATCATCGACACAAAGCAACCTTTTTGTGAAACAATCGATGAGCTTCTAACTAATCCATTCCAATGATTAGGTCATACACCCCGAGAGAAGTGATGTATACCTTCAACCTGGTAGTACACACTCCCAGGTTTAGTATACAATTATCAACACTAGGTCCTACAGCTTGTTTTTACTCCAAAGCCATCTCGACTTGTTTAAAGTCATCGTGCTCATAGGCTACCAACCCACTCTTTTCTAATGCAGATGGTGAAATGAAACTATTTGTCACACCAGAATCAAATAAAATCTTAACATTGATATGATTTAGCGTACCTAATGACTCCACCACCGTGGATTGATGTTTCGCCTGGCAATTATTAACTATTGCGTAAATCTGGTGGCTTCTACTTGCTCTTCCTATCGAGGCCTTTCCTTCTCTATGCACAAATCCTAATTATAACTCTAGGCAATCAAACTAGTAATGGGGTCCTCCACATCCCCAACAGGTAATACGAGATTGAATCTACGCACTGTTATGTGACTGTCTCTGAAATGAGTTCCTTCCCCCGGAATCCCTGCCCCTACTAGTTGTTCCCTGAGATGGTCATGGACTTGCCTGTGTTGTTGGTGATGAATGAGATGTTTCACTTGCTGCCATTGAAATACCTACGGCTACTGTCCTTGGTGCAACTCTATTACCATATGGAGGTGGCCTTGAGCCCCCTCCCCTAGGAAATGTCCTAGGGACCCTCCCTATGAATCTAGGATGATGCAGAAAGGTCAGTCTCATACCTCTGGTTAAGTTCATGTGTTCCTCTGCATAACACGCATTTTCCACAGCTTTCGTTACTGAAGACGATTTCCACATCCGCACCATAGCCCTTATCTTAGGTTTCAACCCATAGACAAAGTGTTCTTCCTGTCATTGGTCATTATCCATATATGAAACATATTTGACCAATTCCATAAACCTAATCTCATATTCTTATATAGTTCTGTTTCGCTGTACTAGAGCATGAAATGCTCCTACCTGTTGTTCCTCATAGTAAGATGGAAGATATTTCCTTCGGAACCTCTCCTCGAAAAGTTCCCAAGATATGGTGTCCGGGGTAAGATGCAATTGTATTTCTAGGTTGCCCCACTAGTTCAAGGCACTATCTCTCAACTAAAAAATCGTTATCTTCACCTCTGAGGTGGAGGCATAGTCCCTTAAGGAAAAACACCTTGTCATGCCTTCCAACCATGCTTCTTCGCATTCATTGGTGCGACTCCCGGCAAACTCTGAAAGTTTGATCTTCTGCAGTTCTCTAGTGATGTCTTTGGGTGGAGGTCCTCCCCCCGAATCCCTCAACGCCTTTGGATTACCTGTTCCATATGGTGGGGGCTCCACTTCGATCCCTGTTGGTTTATGCCCCTTTAAAGTCTCATTTATGGCCTCCAAAGAGCACAATATGAGAGCTAGTTTAGGTGATGGTGGTGGTGGCACTGGCGATGTTGGCGGTGTCTTCATAGATGCCCCTCTGCCTTGATTTCCTCAAGTCCTAACCATCCTGTATTATTTAACCTGCATCAACCAAATTTGTTAGGGTGAGTTCAAGGACGTTTCACATTTGCGCAACTTAACTAGAAAACAGGGTCAGGCGTAAGTTTATATTTTTACTTGTCTGCAAATAGACATTACTCTCTTTAGGGGAGGTGGCTAGGTCAGGGTCGAAATCCTCTAAGATTGATGTTTTCACCTAAGGAAACTACTGACTCCCTCACCTGGTAGCTACGCTATCACTATACCCCACTCGCTAATTCCTCTAACTCACCCTCCTAGTGTGCATGAAGCCTCCTCCCCCCAGGTCATGGTTTAAGTCCTTAAACTTTTCGTTTAAACTATTTAATGTGATTTTGAATATAGTTAATCATTAAATATGTATTTAATTACTTACTTATTTACTCACTATAATTAATTAAATCAGTCTAATTAATTAATCCCTAAAATCATTAGTTGAAATAATTAAAATAATTAAACTTTACACAAAATAAAAACAATTAATTATTTTTAAAAATAATTAATTAACTTTAATTTAGATTAACTTTACACTAAAATAAATAAATAAACAATTAATTATTTTTAAAAATAGTTAATTATACTTAACACTAAATAAATTTAAACGAACACAAAATAAATAAAATAAT
>JZKD02S1892799.1:620611-658586 GCA_000966675.3 Picea glauca | reverse complement strand
TATATATATATATAAATTTAAATAATATAAAAATAAAAATAAAAAATAAAAAATAATTAAAAGAAGAAAAAAGGTGTGGGTACGCATGGATTCCACGTGTCTTCCCTGCTTCCTCCAACGTCCTCCTTATCTAAACCCTAACTCTTATCGTCGTAACCCTAATTTCTCTTTTCCTCAATTGTTTCTTCTTGCGAGGTCCCTAGCTACATGGTCAGTCGCCATGGCCTTCTCTCATGGCTTCTCCTCCTCGTGGTCTGGGTGTTTGGTTTCTGGTCGACGAAGGTGCTACACAGGTGCATGGCACTTGCATGAGCTCTTCTCCTTAGTTGCTTGCACTGATTTGGGTTTTGGATGCTTGGTTACTTGGGCGTTGACTTGTATGTGGTGTCTATGTAAAGGCCTGGAGGCTACATTTTTTTTTTGCAAGTAACTCCCGATACAGGGGACACAAGATTTTCTCTCATGAATCAGAGTGGGAGAGTGTTTCTGAATCAAGTCTTCAAGCTATGGAAGAATTCCTTGGAAGGAACTATTATGGCATCCTTCAATTCTTCTTTCTTTCTGAATATAGTACCCAAGACTGGAAATGGTGGCAATGGCCCGGCTTTCATTATAACAAATGGGAAGGACAATGTGCCCGATAATATTTATGGGTAGTATCTGGGACTGTTCAACTCTACCACTAATGGATATTCAAAGAATAGATTGGTTGCAGTGGAGTTCGATACAATAAGGAACAATGCCAATGAACCAGATGATAATCACGTCGGAATAGATGTGAACATGATAGAATCCATCGCAAATGCTTCTGTGAGTTCTCACAATATTATCCTTGAGAGCCGGTCGGATATTGTTGTTTGGGTTCAATACGATGGGGGTTCGAAACTGATGAGACATGTGGAAGAGGAAAGCTTGGAGTTGACTTTGACTCAATAATTTTGGCACTTTGGTCGACCAGACCATATCGACACTCTCCGACTACATGGAGCATGGTGAGTGCATTATAGAGGGGGAAACCAGTGGTGTTGCAGGACGCACAGTGCATGGGACTTAGTACTCCTCCTCGTGGTTTGATTTGGCGCTTGTGCGCTGGCTCTGAATCAATCATTTTGGCTATTTTGTGATGTTGCATGGCTCATGGTAAATGATTATGAATGTTGACATGTGTTATTGATGTAGGTCTCGGGTGCTAGCAAGAAATAAAATGGGCCCAAGGCTCCCAATGTTTCTCTATTTTTATTTTTATTTTGGGGTTTTATTCTTATTTAGCCTTTTTTTTTTTATCTTGTGGTTTTTATTCAGTGCTTTGTCGCCTTGCCAAGATTTTTAAATGCATGGAAAACAAGCTACAACCATTGCGATAGCCAAGGCATCCCCCTGGACTCTTTCCATTCGAAAGAATAAGATCATTTTCTACTGGGTTGGAGCACTTATGGCAGATAAATAGACAGTGAGGGCATATCACTAATTTTAGTATTCGAGCAGTGAGGGAACCTACATGCATGCATGCACCATCTATAGATTGAATAGGATAATTTTATCCTTAGTCTTCAGTTTAGAGATAAGGCACTAAATTTAGATGAGGCAATCTGTTTTATTTTTTTTAGCAGTCTTTCTAAATTCCCTTTTTTTTGTTAGATAGGGCACAAATCCTCTTTGGAGCGCATTCTCCTGCATGCAGATCTTGATATCTAAGAAATAGATCTATTATTTTAAACCTAGGAGTCACCTCTTAGTTATATAAGAGAAAGGGTCAGGGTATGGATTTGTATTAGAGAGTTTTAGTTTTATTTATTCCACAAAAAATTATGTCTATAGAATTTTCCTGTAGCAGATTTTTATTCTGCAGTAATGGAGTATCAGTAACTGGGGTTCTTAATAGTAATATATGTGTTACATTGTATGTTTTCTAATTGTGTGTTTATAGATTCTATTGAGATTCAAATTGGAGTTTTGATTAGCATTTAAATTTAGACTGTATTAGTTAACTGTAGGTGCAGAATTTGTTCACCATGTGTTAGAAATATTCATCATGGTATCTTAATGTTACTTCCTTCTACTGGTGAGGCTTCTTACATACAGGTGAGGCTTCTTACATGTTCTAAGGTGAACAGGCCTCCTTCAAACTTACAATAGTTTCTAAGTTTTTTCTGGTTTATTTCTGGGTCAATTCTGAGTAGGTGCGTAGGCCCTTAGCCCCAGATTTTAAACATTAGCTCTGATAGCAAGTGTAAGAACCTAGTTTAACAAAGCCTAAAAAAATTTGTAAATTTAAAAAATTAAGATTATTTCGACGTATAAGCAATAAGAAATTTCATTATTCAGCATATAAGAAACAAAAATTTAAATTTATGAACAACATGCTAATAAATTTAAATAACCATCACATATTCATGAGAATACATAAATAAAAATACCTTTGTCTGATGCTAAATTCCCGACCTTTGGTTGTCCTCTCTGCTGATCTACCCAGACTCTGCCCAAAACCGAATCTTCCTCCCTGCCAGCTAGGAACAGAGCCTGTACAGCTCCCTAGCTCCAGAATTCCATGAGGATTCCTGGCCCCCGAGCCCAAAACTCTCAACAACCTGTTGTACCCCTGTAACAATCCACTCAAACTCCAAAACCAGAAAAATATCAAATAGACAATAGAGTCATCTCTTGCAATAATGATCCTCTCCCCAAAATTTCATAATCACTCCTGAAGGCCTCTACCCAGTCATATCCTCCCCATTCACCGCCTCCTCCTTCATTTAAGGCCACTCACCTTATCCCCCCATTTACTACCTTATCCCATGTCATACGTAAGCTCTTATAATAAATAAATTAAACTTATTAAGCCTTGAATTATTTATCCAAACCTTAAATGTGTTTATTAATCAATTATTAAACAATTAATAAATAAATAAATAATATTATTAATAAATAATCTTTATTTGACTAATACACACTAGGACAGTTATTTATTTAATTAACTATACTTGATAAACCCTATGCAACTATTTAACTAGGGCTGTTACAACAAAATGTACACATATCAAAGAGGATGAGAGGAATAGAGAAAGAATATATAAAAAGAGGCAGCAAGTCAATCCAAGTATGAATAGAACAAAAGAATAGTGAAGTAGAGAAAAATTGCAGAACGGAGAAGAAGTGATAAGAATTGATATATCTATATTGTTGGTTAATCAATCATTTATTTATAATCAGGGAGGTAGGGAGGTTCTAGAGAGGACTATAATCCTTTGTTATTCAAGTTGGTGCTTGAATACTGGAAGTTGAAGCTTTCATCTAGTTGTGGATAAAAAACAGAGTGGCAGGGTGGTGCTTGGGAAAACACAAAGTTTTTTGTATGCAAGTTGGTGCTTGTATCAGTGGAAGTAGGTTCCTCCATCCAGTTGGTGTTGGAACACTCTGGGAGTTGGTACCTTGTTGGCATAGGAGAAGGCCCAGGGTTCAACACTAAAACAATGCACCAACAAAACCCTAACTACCGTCCCTTTCAGCAACACTTGCGAAGCAGATGAAGTCTCACCCGAGGTAGAGGCAGGGATGGTTGCAGGACTTAGATGTATGCAACCTTAGCTAGGAAGAAAATCTATGATTCTAACACTTAAAAAAGCACTCAAAAGTTAATTTTCATTAGTCTTTACCCCTTTATTCACATCGCAAGTAAAACCCTAATTACAGAACAACACAGTATTCATTCAGATACAAGGTATTTAAGCACTAAACATGTGTACAAAAGTCATATTTAACATCCATCCATATTATTAAGCACTAAGAAACAATAGATCTATATATCATTCATCTATATTAAAGCACTAAGAAAGAAAAAACATAAGCACATCAATACATCGCACAAAGCATAACAACATAGCATGTATGTGGTTCACCCCCACCCTTGGGCTATGTCCACCAAATCTTCTCTTCTTTATTATCTTTGGTCAAGATTCTTACAAGAACATAGCATCGAAGTTCTACTCCGCAGAAGACAGGAGATCTACGTGCACTCAGCCAGATCCTCCTTCTTGTAGCTAGGGTACAACACCAAGCCTTCACCCAGTCTCTTATAGTTACTTGCACTATCATTACAAGCCTCACATAGTATTCACAAAGCACTTACAAATATTGATCACATAGATCCAACTCTAGCACTTAGCACACTGGCCTACTAGGTCTCTTTTCCCCCCTTTCTTACATCCCTTAGCTACTTGTTTATACATTACAAAATATGCCTAATCATGGGTAAACCCATGGGCCGTCATCCCATACCCATTACATAATCCTGAATCCCAAGAAGGGCCCTAAAAGGGGCTGATATCCTATGATCTCCACTTCGTCTTGAACTCTACCTTTGACATCCTGTTGAAGTCCCAAAATTAGGTCAAGCATGACCAAGAATCCTCAAAACTTTGTCAAGGGCCAATAGGCCCCCAAAAATCATCTATTACTCATCTTGAGTCACTAAGATCTGATTAGTTATAATTCAAAAGCCTCAAGCTTGTCTTGAGCTGCGTCAACTTGTTTTTGTAATATGGCCTCTTGTTTGGCAAACTCTTCTATGACTGCTTCGTTGAGAGGTCCCTCTAGTCGTTGCTCAACTACAGTGATGACTTGCTCCAGTTCCGCTCCTCAAACTTCGATCTCTGTGAATAGTTGGTAAGCCTCATCCTGTACAAGTTGGAGCCTTTGAATTACTTCCATAACTCTACTCTGAATAGTGTGGACCTGTTGTTGGGTAGTGCACTGCTCTTGGGATCGCTTCATTCTTTCCACAGCTAACAGGGGCTTCAACTGAACCTCTATTGTCTCTTCTTGCTACTTTGATTCCTGTAGATGTGAGTTTGGTGCCTTCAACTCTAGATTCTCAGTGAGTCACTCATACATCTGGGCACTGAGATCACTTAGTTGCTTTCATTTGAGCAAGGAATTTTATTCTTTCAATTGTGCTTTGAGTAGTTTCTTCTCTTTGATCCCTTATATCCTGTGGGGTGTCTGGTATGGTGTGTAGATCTAAATATGCTATTCGTTGTTGTAGCTGTTGGATAGCTTCGATGAGCTACTCTACTGGATGCGTGACTCAGTCTTCTTCTTGTGGTTCTAATCTTGTCACAGAGTGGAGTGCTCTATTGACTGCTTCTTTCACTTCGAATTCCTCTGTGAGCAACTGTTATTTTTCTTGTTGCATCTATACTTTCTCTTCTTCAAACTTTGCCTGGAGAGCAAGCTTCTCTTATTCTGCAACTCTGGGTTGTTCTACAATTATGCCTTGCACTTGCTTCAAGGCCTGGGTGGCTTGTTCTATTTCTTCTTGTGTGCAATGAAGGAGAGCATTGACCGCATCAGCTAGTCAGTGGAGTTGGGTTGGTTCATCTCCCAACTCTGGTTCTCCTGATGGAAGGCACATGGTGGACACTGCACGAATGGACTAAAGAACCTGTTGTACCCCATAGAATTCAACCTTAATTATGTCGTACATTTCCTCCTACTTAGCTTCTTATTTCTCCATGATTTCCAGCAAAGCGTCGTTTTGGGCTACTATAACGAAGTCAAAATCATCGGTAGTAAGCACAGTCTTCATCTTGGTCATGGTATCTCTAGATTTCTTCTGGGAAGAAGGTTTTGGGGGAGAAACCTTCCTCTTCCTCAGGGGATCAGTCTCATATCTAGGTGGTGTTACTTCGCCTTGCTTTTGTTTAGATCCTTTTTCATTTATCTCTTCATCATCAACCCCTCGGTCAAGTGATATGGAAGCATTCTTTCCTGAGGTGTTTCTTAAGTCTTGGACCTCTTTGGTATTCTTTGTTCTATTGGGTCTAGGTGTATCATTTTCTTTGTGTGTGGTCTCTAGGCTATCAAGGTCAAGCATCTCTATAGGTTCTATTGGAATAAGGAGGTTTTTCGACTAGTCCTTGGTGATCTCCTCAAGGTCCTCTTCCATGAGTTTTTAGTACAACTGAAGCTACTCCTTTTGTTCATCGGCTCACATTGTAAGGTAGATGAAGTGTCTATCTGCATGGAACTTCATCAGGGGTCTAAACCTCTGTAGGGTGTTTAGATTCATGTGAGCTTCAACTTAAATGGATCTCTTTAGCTGAAGGTAATATGTGTGAAACACAACATTCGACTGCCATTGTTTGTTCATATCAATGTAATACCAAAGTGTGGTGAACTTCACAACAAATGGCTCGAACGGTTCAATATCCGGAAAGGATGCACCTTCTGGTATCTCCTAGGAAACAAAGGCGATGAGGATCAGGATCCAGCTAAAGTTAAACTCATAGCCCTAATCCTGTGCTTTGTGACAATCTAGTTCCTGTTGATTAACTAGGTACTTCACCCATTTCATATGTAGACCTTCCACCCACTTCCCTGCAAGGTCAACGACAAAGCCTCTAACCTGCATGGGTCGGTTATTCCTTACTAACTTTATGGCTATTAATTGGTAGGTTAGGCACACTGCACCATTCTGGATGGAGGCTACCTTGTAGCCTCACATACCCTTTTCAACATCATCGTATGTATCCTTGATATTATATGCTAGTGTGCAATATATGCCTTTTCTTGGATAGAACTCCTGTGGTTCAAGTCCTTGCATACTTAATCCTGTGATACTATGGATCAACATTGGATCAACTGTGATACAACAGTCTATCCATAAGTAGCCACCATGGTAACATGAAAGTAATATCTTGACATAGGCGTTGACTTCCTGGTGCCTTCTGAAGTGTGGGATTTTCATTACTTTTAACAAGATGGACTGCACGAGGTTCATCATCCACGGTTGGGGGATTATCTTTGAGTTCTTTCCCTTCGTCCTAGTCAAGTATTTATACGAGGCATACTGTAGTTCTTGTGATCTCTGAGGTTGAAGTCACTAAACTTCAACACTGCGATCTTGTACTGTTGTGCTCAAACTACGTGTATCCCCTTCAGGATGTATGCAGTAACCATGGTGTACTTGAAATCTCTTGGCACACTATCTCGACTCATCGCATCGGCTAGAGGAAGGATGTAGTCAGGAAATATGGTTGGGATCAGCTTCACATTTTCTAGGTCATCTCAGTGTTTGGTTCTCTTTTCCGTTGATGTTCAAGATGGTCTGATTATGTGAGCATTCGACGAAAAGGCTTTCACTCCTCTCATCGATGACACTTGTACACCCATAGACATCACTATTTTAGACATGAATCTCTGAGTCATGAGGTTGATGAGTACTTCCTTCACAGACTCTTCAAGTGCACTAAGTTCTTTGGACATACACACTCATGGTTGAATATCTCGGGTTCGAAGAGTAACTTCTCAATGCAGTGGGATGGATGGAAATAGCATGATGATCACTGTGCAAAATCAACTATTCTGTGAGCTTAGATAGTCATAGTTGGAAAAAGTATTCTCGGTGTGTGGCATGATGGGATAAATAGATAACTTGGCAATGAATCTCTTGCAACAGGTGAGAAGCCTTCATTAACTCAGTTATGTCCACTATGGTGTGGTCCCAATGGTCTAGTGGTGAACGTTATGACTATAAATTTCCTTATACCCATTCAGGTCATCAATCTAATGGTTATACTGTTTCCAACGACTATATGGCTTCATCATGGCGAAGTGCCATGTGACGCAGTTCTGATACCCCAACGAATTTCCAATTTTGTAAATTTTCCTTCTGCGAAGTTCCCTCTGGACCCTTCTGTAACTTTTCAATCTTAGCTCTCTTCTTACTTAGTTTTCTAACCTTTTTTCCAGTGAGCTTCATCTCAGAATTCCTTTTTCCAATCTGATTCTTATCTTATTTTGGCAGAGTAACTTTACGTTGTTGAGATTCTTTCCAAGAAATCAGGGGTAATACTTCATATGTATCTGGAATAGGTACTTCAGTATTTTGTGGGTCTTCTAGTTTTATTCCCACTTCGACATCCAAGTCTTTGGTTCTAAATAGCTTTTCTTAGTTCTCCTATTCTTCAATCAAGTCTGCGATCCTCCTAGACATGAAATATTTCAACACTTGCTTCTTTTGTTCTAATACTTCTTCTTCTTTTCTTATGTCCTGATCTCCTTCAATCCAAGGTTTTCCTAGTAACATAGCAAATGGAGCGTTGTTCTCAATAAATTTAACAACTTCAAATTATTCATTTGTTGATGTTCCATGAGCACTCATATATATCTGGGTAAGTCTTCCACATAGGGTTATCATCTTTCCTCTAAGTAATCCTATTCCTCCTAATGAAGGAATCATAACAGGCTCCCCTAAAAGTTTCCAATTTCTTTCTGTCATGATATTCACCTGTGTTTCTTCATACAAAACACAGTCAATTTCGAAGTCTCCTATTCTTTTTTCAATGCAATCTTTTTCTTTGAAGATCTCTAATAAGTTGATATGTCGATGGTCATTCAAGGTTTCTTTCATCTGTATCAATACTTTTTCCGATTCTTTCTGGGTTTCTGTCATAATCCCAGTTTCTTGACATTTCTCATGGTATTCTTGTCTCATATTCATCCTTTCAACCTTAGCAATCATTCTAGGGAAATCCAATACTTCATGGTCCATAGCTTTGCAATATAGGAAACTAGGTATTCTACCAGGGCATTCCTTATCCATATGTCCAATTCTTCTACAACTGTAACAAAGGGTTAATCCTCTCTTTCTTTTAAATGATCCCCAACCTCTTCTATACTATTTTCTAGGATCATGGTAGCTAACCTACAAAAAAATATTTCTAGGATCCTGCATCCATTTGTTAGTCCAAACATTCTCTCTATGCATAGGTATAACATATCTTTCACTATTCTTATCAGATCTACTCATACCAAATATTCTTTATTCTATCAGTGCCTAGTTTTCAAGCTAGGACAAATCTTATCAAACATACCTAGATCCATACTTTAGAAACAAAAATTTCCACCAATCTTATCTTTAGCAGAGCACAAAGCTTCCAGATCCAAAACTTTTCACTATTCTTACCTTTATCAGAGCACAAAGCATTCAGATCTTACCTCTTTTCTTTAGATCAGACTTCTTTTCTTAGCACAAAGCTTCATAGATTTAGTAGAATACTGTGCACTAGATTCAAATATCTACGCACAAATCTCTCAAAATTTCAGGTCAGATCTTCGCACAAAGCTTATTTTTCTTCATTTCCCAGTAATCACAGTTTTAGGTCTTGGCAACAGAACCATTTGTTGGCATAGGGGTAGACCCAGGGTTCAACGATACAACAATGCACCCAAAAAACCCTAACTATTGTCCCTTTCAGCAACACTTGCGATGAAGATGAAGTCTCACCTGAGATAGAGGAAGGGGTGGTTGTAAGAATCAAATGTATGCAACCTTAGCTGGGACATAGATATGTGATTCTAACACTTAAAAAAGAACTTAGTAGTTAATGTCCATTAGTCTTTACCCCTTTATTCACATCGCAAGTAAAACCCTAATTACAGACCAAAGCAGTATTCATTCAGATCCAAGTTATTTAACCACTAAGCATGTGTACAGAAGTCATATTTAACATCCATCCATATTATTAAGAACTAAGAATCAACAAATCTATCAATCATTCATCTATATTAAAGCACTAAGCAAGAAAACACATAAACACATCAATACATCACACAAATCATAGCAACAAAACATGTACATGGTTCACCCCCACCTTGGGGCTACGTCCACCAACACTTTGCTTATTTATTATATTTGGTCAAGCCTCTTATAGGCACGTAGCATCCAAGTTCTACTACATAGAAGACAAGATATTTTCACACACTCTGCCAGATCCTCCTTCTTCTAGCTAGGGTACATCACCAATCCTTCACATAGTCTCTTACAGTTACTTGCAACAGCCTTGCAAGCCTCACACAGTATTCACAAAGCACTTATAATTCTTGATCACATAGATCCAACTCTAGCACTTAGCACAATGGCCTACTATATCTCTTTTCCCCCCTTTCTTACATCACTTAGATACTTATTTATACATTACAAAATAGGCCTAATCATGGGTAAACCCATGGGTCGTCATCCCATACCCATTACATAATCCTGAATCCCAAAAAGGGCCCTAAAAGGGGCCGAGATCTCGTGATCTCCTCTTCGTCTTCCACTCTACCTTAGACATCCTATAAAAGTCCCAAAATTAGGTCAAACATGACAAAGAATACTCAAAACTTGGTCAAGGGCCAACATGCTTCCTTCTAGTGGGTGCTAGACAAACCAGAGAGTTGGTGCTCTCAACAAGTTACAACTTGTAAAACAGAGGTGGTAACCTCATTTTGAGTTGGTTCTCAAAGATAGATGATGTATAGGACATAAAAGACTGACTATCATTCAAAGAAGAAGAGGTTTTCTCCCTTTATGGGTTTCCTCATGAAAAATTGTCTCTGTGTATATCATGTGTGTGATTGATGGTTATTATTTATGTTGTTCATATCTTGTATAATCTTGATGATCACTTGGTGAAGTTTAAAAATGTTTTAATAAAAATAATATTGTTTAAGCACGGTAACAACTGATTCACCCCCCCTCTCAGTTGTCTTAGTAATTTCAACAAGAAGGTCGTGGATTTGGTGAGCTTGGTGTCCAACAGTGACCAGAGGCTCAACCAGAATGTGCCAAGAAATTGAATGTCCCAATCTGAGACAATGGTTTGTGGGATTCCAAAATGTACCTAGACTCATTCAATGAAGAGCTTGGTAGTGGATTTTGTTGTGATGTTCTTCTTGCAGGGAACCATAATCGCCATATTAGAAAAAGTGATCAACAATAAAAAAAAACACATTCATTTCCCCGCTTGGTGGACAGGAGGCCCAACATGTAGTCCATTGAGATGGATTCCCATAACCTGTCAGGAGTAGTAAGAGGGGTGTACATGCACTATTTCTTAGTGGTTGGTTTGGCAATAACACAGACAATGCAGAACTTGATATACTTGGTGACCTCTTGTCGAAGTTTCAGCTAGTAGAAATGTTTCTGTAGCATCGCCATTGTCTTTTCGACACCAAATTTTCCTGCCACGCAACTATAGTGGGCTTCACAGATCAGCTTCACTCGCTCACTTGATGGAACATAGATATGGCCCATAGTACACAACAATCCATCCTGAAGATGGAAATTATCGACAATTGTATTTTCACCCAACATTTAGTAGGTGGTGGCGAAGTTCGGGTCTTTCTCATAGAGTTCAGGCCATGCATAGGTCTCATGGCCGCAAGAGTATATCACCATGGTGAGTGTCGCAAATGGTGGTGTACTAAGGCAATCAATGACACAGTTGGTGATTCATGTTTTATACTTGACGTTGAGCTGGAATTGTTGTAAGTATGTGGGCCACTTTTCATGATGGTCATTCTGTAATTTGCCTTGTGTCTGCATGAACTGCACTAGCTTATGACCAATGTGAATGATTGTCTCCTTCCTAAGAATCTAATGTCTTGAATGGTGCCAGGCTTGCACAATGGAGTACATTTATTTGTCATAAGCAGGGTACTTACGGACAACATCTGATAGTGTCTCACTATGATAGGCCATAGGGTGGCTCTATTGAGTGAGAATGACACCCACAACATAGTTTGAAGCATGTGTCTTGATCTCAAAGGGTTGTTGTAGATCTGGTAGTGAAAGTATTGGGGCTAAGCACAATAGATCCTTCAAATCATAGAACTCTTATTGTTGGGACCGGCCCCACACAAATTGTGTCTTACCACCACCCCTGGTTATTTAGCTGAGGGTCCATGCAATATGGGAGAATCCCAACATGAACCTGTGGTAGAAATTGGCAAGGCCCAAGAAGCTCTGAAGCTCACTAAGTGTGGTTGGGGTTGGCCAGTCATCGATAACTTGGATATTGATTGGATCCACATGTACGCCATGCTGATAAATGATGTAGCCTAGGTAATGGACCCTGTCCATGCCGAAGGAGAATTTTTCCAAGTTGGCGTATAGCTTGTGTTGTCGCAAGGTGTGCAGAACATGTTAAATATGTTTCAAGTGTTCTGCCCAAGACTTGATGTAAATGAGAATGTAATCCAGATACACCACTACAAAATTATTAGTGAATGGCCATAGGATATCGTCCATCATCTTCATGAAAGTGGCTATAGCATTTATCAAACCAAAGGGCATGACTAACCATTCAAAAAGGCCTTCCATTGAATTGAAGGTGATCTTCCATACATTTTTTTGTTCTATCGAGACCTGGTGGTAGCCAGAATTTAGATCAATCTTACTAAAGTATTTGGCCCCTGTGAGTTGATCAAGGAGGTCGTCGATTCGAGGAATTGGGTACCGGTTTCTGACTGTGATTTTATTCAGGGCCCAGTAATCAATGAAGAGTCTCTAGGTTCCATCTTTCTTCTGTACCAACATTATTAGGCTCCCACAAGGTGATGAGATGGGGCAGATGTGCCCCTTCTAGGGCAGTTCTTGGATTTGTCACTTGATCTCCTCATTCTCTAACATATAGAGGTGATAATCTGGCCCATTGGGTAGCGGTGTGTTGAGGGTCAGATTGATGGGGTGCTTGACATGATAGTGCAAAGGTACTTTGGTAGGTGAGGATAATATATCTGAGTATTCTTCGACGATCTTATCTACTTGCTTCTTCTATGTGGAGAGGTCAGATGTAGAGACCCTGGATGTGGTTGTGATCTTTCGATCATTTCGAGAGAGAATCATGAAGAAGAAAAACTTCCCCGTCTCAGAGATGACCTTCTTACATTTCTTGGAAGAGATCAAGGAAATAACACTAGGTGGGAATGTCTCACGTATCCTATACAATTTCTTGTTCAAAGTAATAATAACACTACGAGGCATAGAATCATATACAACATGATGTTTCCATAAATAAGGTTGGCCCAAAATAACATCACAAACTTCGAGAGGAGAAACATCACACAATACCTCATCTTTGAAGGGATCGATTCCGTATGATAGTCGAAACTGTTGGCTGACACGGAGATCACTTCCTTGGCGGAGACATCCAATGGTGTAGAGTTGTGGATGTGGCATTTTCGGTAGGGCCAGCCTCTTAACAACCTCTTCTAATATGAGGTTATTTTGGCTACCTCTATCAACAATGAAGTGTAGTGGGGTGACTTTTACCCACATATGTGAATATAAGAGGTGCTCTCCTTCTTCTGGCTCATCTGGTTCATCACGCTAGATCTTGGTGGTAGAAATGATGGAATTGGGTTTCACGTCAATGATCCATCTTCCCCTTTCTAGTTATAACTCATAGTCAGAACCTGCATTTGATTCAGAGGCTTTCACTTCAGCCACCAATGAGTGATTTGAGCAATAGTCAGTAGTTTTATGACAAGGGCTCTTATGGAAGCTACACCACTTCCCAGTATCTTTATTTGACTATCTTGTGTCCTTATTTGTTTGCAGCTTGGACTGGTTGTCCTGATACTATCTATATTTTATTTTTCCTTTTTTATGTGGGTTGGGGTTTCCCTTTCCTGGATTTTGTTGTGCAGGGTTCCCAGGCCCAAATTGTCACGTCTTTTGTTTGATCTTCCACTTGATTTTGACGGCATATCTGTAGACTGCACCCAAGGAATAGATATCCAGAAATTCCATTTCAGTATGGATGTATCTATGTAGAGCACCAAAATACTTAAGCACCATATGTCACTTTGAATCTTTGATACCCAACTTGGTGCAGAAGGTATGGAAGATATCTATGAACTTTGGTGCTACTTGATCTCTTTCTTGCTGCAGTGTGCTCCATTTGGTATATAAGTCATCATAACTTCCAACAGGGTAGTATTGTTCCTTAATATCATCCCTAAAGGATTCCCAAGTGTTGGTGACTATAAATAAAAAGGGTTCCTCTATTTTATTTTTCTCATAGAACATTTCCCACCAATCTTTGACATGGGGAACGACTTTGAGGAGCACAAAAGTAATAATTTCTTTATTCGAAAAGTTATGAACAGAAAAATACCCTTCTAGTAGATTCAACCACTTGTATACACCATCTGCATCTATCTAACCTTCAAATACAGGAACATCGAAGTTTATTTTTACTTTGAATGGGGTGGTGCCTTCGCTCAAGGAAGATGCATCATCTGTTGGTAGTCGTCGAAGTATTTGCACAAAACTATCCATCATCTCATTCCTCTATTGCATGAGGGCTTCCTCAAGAAACATTTTGAAAGGATATCCTGTCCTGTCATATTTATTTTATCCTTCCATGAGAGGTTGCTTAGGCATGTGAGAGATTTGGTCCTCAAGAAAAACAAGCTCGAGACCCAACTCTTTGTAGTCTGACTGCGTTGGGGACATTCATTAACATGACCAGGAGCAGACTGCTCTGATACTACTAATCCATATTTTATGAGCAAAACACAATGACTACAGGTTAGTAATAGATGCTTAACATAGAATAACAGAGATATAGTAAAATTGCTTTTCTATTCAACAAGGAAATAAGTTGAAACTGTAAAATGAAGCGGAAAACAAGCTTGTTGGAATGGTGGCAGATTATCTTTGAGAAGAGCTGTGACGGTTGTTCTCATTCGCAAGAAAATGATTACAATGAGGCTCTGGAGGCCTTTCTTACAATAAACATTAGTTTAAAAAACAATAGACTTCAAAAAACCTAACCCTAGGGGATCAAGCGCCAAAACTCATGTGGGCCCCATTTGGGTAAGTCAATACATCAACTTCCCGGGGTCGTAACTTTTGCATGTGATCTCTATTTTAGGCGTACGATAGCTCGTTGGAAATATCTATCCAAGGAATACAATTGTTGATGAAAAATTCATGATAAAACTTTTCATACGGAAGATACACAAAAAAAATGTTGTTTAGGGCCTCAAAACAACTCAAAAAGTTGAGGACCCAAAAAACTGCTAAAAAATAGCAAATTAAAAATTTTTCTAGAAAGTTGTTTTGAGACAGTTGGAAAAGGTGGGTGGCCACCGATATCCACCTATATCACATAAGAACACCATAAGAATGAATGTCCAACGTTCACACAGTACATGGAAACAAGAGTACCAAACCCTTTTCCAACAGGTGGACCATGGTGTGAGCTTTGTAAAACACATGGGCATGATCCATATCATTGTCCAATGATGCAGAAGTACTAGATAGTACCCAAAAGTTCATACTGCAATTTCTACAATTCAATGGGTCATGATGATAAATATTTTAGTACAATGGAGCTAATGAGAAATAACTTTAGATACTTACAGGGTGCAAGAATAAATGATGACAATGCAAGTTGTACCTCAGTTCAATCGGGTACCACCTCCATACAACAATGCACAACAACAGCATAACAATGCACAACCACAATACATTAATGCGCAACCACAGTATAACCCCATGCAGTATAACCAGGTACCTCAATACAATGTAACGCGAGGAGATTAGGCTAGATATAGAGGTGGAGAATGGGGTAGAGGAGGATTTGGAAGAATCAGAGGCCCAATACTATTCCAAAACTTCCAACATCGAGTACATTATGCAAGGGAATTCCCACTTCCACTTGCAACATGTATGTATTATTGCACAACAAATCATCATATAGAAAACTGTACAACACTCGTGGGAAATATCCAATATAATAGGAACTATAACAACCATAATGTATAGTCTATTTATGCAAAATCCATGGATAATGGAAGAAACATCAATATAGTCAGACGAGGAGGAGCCAAGACAAGAGTTGACGCAGTAATACAAGTTCCAACGAAACACCAATGGGTGAAGAAGAATACTGACCCATGGAAGCAATTTGATGCATGAAAAGAAAAGGAATCATTCAAGGAGGAAATACATAATTTTCTCAACCCAAAGGTGGCTTCTACATCAACCATGCAACATAATCAGAAAGTACCAATGTATGAAATTCCCTCCTTAATGGACCATACCAGTGAAGAAAAACCATTAGAGAAAGTAAGTAACATACAAACTTTTATGCAATCCTTTGTTAAGTTATTAAAGGATCCATCATCTGTTAAGATCTTACAAAATATTCTAGAAATATGTAACATGGAATTAGAAGGGAAATTGGAGAAGAAAACAATCAATAATCTCCATACAAGGAGAATGACAAGGAGGGAATTCAGACTAAATGCTAATATTGGGGACTTCAATATGGGTGATATTATACTGGACTTGGGATCTAAAGTAAATATTTTAGCTAATAATACATGGGAGTGTATGTGAGAACCCACATTAGGCTATTCACCTATCCAGTTGAAACTAGAAAATCAACACAGAGTGCTACGAATTGGAAGGCTTAAAGGTGTGACAATAGATTTGGATGGAGTGTGCACTATGGCAGACTTTGAAGTAATAGAGATAGGAGATGACACAACACCTTGTCTAGAATTTCTTGGATTGGATTGGTAATTTCATAACCATGACATAATCAAACTAAATATAAGGAAAATGAAATTTTAATCAGATGAATATAGATTCATTGCACCATTAGATCCTTCAAAAGGAAAAAGGTTTGTAGAACCCAGATGTCTATATTTGGAGGAAAAAAACTAGTTGTACATAACCACCATGTGCAAATAAGATTATGTTAACCCAAATACAAATGGAGTACTCAGATGGAGAAGCATCACATCATGTGATTCTAACTCATATACAGGTTTGGAGAATTGGAAACAACGATTACATGAAGTTTCCACAAGAAGGTGTGCAAACATAGACCGCATAGTAAGATGGGTTGGTACAGAGATAAGAGAACCTCCTAGGTTTCATGGGGTAAATGACCTAGAGGAATTTATGACAAAATATGAGGAAGAAGTGTTAGAAAATCATAGACTCTTATCCCTACATATTGCACTCAAGGCCAAACCTACAAGATGGTGGGGAGTGCATGAAGAAACAATTTAGGACTGGTACCAATGTAAATGACTATTGTGCATTAGATTCAACATAGAATAGGGGAACCATAAAATTCAGAGGCATGATGGACAAGCCGCACCAGCATAACATTTGGAAAAGTGAAAGGCGCTATGGAGGATGATACCACTAGAAGAATGAGCTCATCACTTCATCCATACATTGGAATGAATCCCAGAGAACTGGTATGTAAACTAGGAGATGTGCAGAGGCACCAAGGAATGGAAAGCCTTACAATAGAACTTTGTAGTAACCTTCTCATTTGAACATGATAACCCCAACATTGATTCAACATTGAATAAGATAAGAGGTGTGATATTTATTGATGAATCAGAGGTTGAAATCATGACAAAATATCAATAACAAAATAGACAAATAGCCAAAGAACTACTTTCATGCTATCATGTTGAAGAGGAAGCACCAGATGAGGATCATCCGTGCAATATTCAAATTACAAAAATTGAAGGTGAAATAGAGGTGGAAGTTCCAACTCTGGAGTCCGAAGTATTTGTTTCACCAATCAAAGTGAAGAAAGTCAACATTGGGACAACTGAAAATCCTAAAATGGAAGTTATTGGAGACTATTGGGATGAACAAATAGTATAAAGAATAACATAGTTACTGAACGAATACAGTGACCTATTCCCAACGACATTTACATAGATGAAAGGCATAGAATGAGAGCTAGGAGAGATGAAAATACCTCTCAAACCTAAGGCAAGACCTTTTAGGCAGAGACCTTACAGAATGAATCCAGTATATAAGTAGAAATTCAAAGAAGAAATTGACAGAATGATGGAAGGTGGTATCATAGAACTAGTAGAGGAATCTGAATGGATAAGCCCTATGGTAGTACAAGAAAAGAATAAAGGGGGGATAAGGATTTGTGTAGATATGAGGAAACTCAATGATTCTTTCTTACATGACCCTTTCCCTACCCCTGTTACAGATGAGGTCTTAGAGAATGTGGGAGGCTAGGAAGATTACTCATTTGCATATGGATTCTTAGGTTACCATCAGATCAAAATATATCCAGAGGACAAGTATAAGACTACCTTTTCTATAGAATGGGGATCATACCAATACAATGTCATGCCATTTGGGTTGAAGAATGCACCAACCATATTTTCAAGAGTAGACATAGCTGCTTTTAAGGAATTCATACATCAATTTCTAGAAGTATATCTGGATGACTGGAATATATAGATTATGTTAAAGGATCATGTAGAAGTGTTAAGACTCATGTTGGAAAGATGTAGGGAATTTCAGATATCATTAAATATCAAGAAATATATTTTGGGACACCTTTTGGAATATTCTTGGGACATATCGTGTGTAAACAAAGTTTATTAGTAGATCCTGCTAAGATTGCAGTCATTGTAAATTTTCCACCACCAAAATTAGTGTATCCGTTGAGAGAAACACTGGGACATACATGCTATTACAAAAAGTTTATAAAGGGGTATGTGCAAATTACTGCGCCAATGGAAAAATTGTTAAAGAAGGATGTCAGACTCCAGTGGAATAATGAATATCAACACGGGTTGGACACCTTAAAAGAAACGATGGTCACAACACCTATCATACTATTCCCAGATTGGGAAAATACATTTCATGTGCATGTATATGCATCAACCATAGTACTGGGAGAAATTATGGCATAACCAGGAGCAGGGGATTTATACCATCCTATAGCCTTTGCAAGAAGAAAATTATCATAATTAGAGAAGAATTGCAACACCACATGAAAACAAGGCTTAGCCATGGTATATGTAATTAAAAATTTCATGCACTATTTACTAGGTAAGCACTTTAGGGTGTTCATAGATCATTCTTCCCTCACGTATCTAGTGAACAAGCCAGTGTTGGGGGGAGGATCTGCAGATGGTTTTTCTTATTCCAAGAATTTTATTTTGAAGTGATAGTCAAACCAGGAAGGCTACATGCAGGACCCGATCACCTGTCATGGGTAACTAATGGATAAGAACCTACCAACTTGGAAGAAAACTTCCTTGATGCGTAATTGTTTTCAGTACAGGTAACTGATGAATATTTAGTTGATATTATTGAATAGTTAAGTATAGGGGTTGCACCACAAGATTTTAGCACTGTGAAAAGTAAAAATCTAGTAGTAAGAGCTGTAAACTATCAACTTATTGCATGACACTTATACAATATCAGAGCAGATAGTATTTTGAGAAGATGTGTATTAGAACATGAAAGACCCAAAATTTTGGCAGAAGCTCATGAAGGAATAGACAGAGGACACTATGCAAGAAAATCTACTGCGAAAAAGGTATTGCGAGTAGGATTATGGTGGCCAACAATCCATAGAGATGACAAGGAATTTTGCCAGAAATGTGATGTCTTTCATAGGGTTGGAAAACCCAACATAACAGATGATATGCCTCTAAGACCACAAGTTACTTTGCAAGTATTTGAAAAGTGGAAAATATATTTTTTTGGACCAATTAATCCACTAGAAAAAAGGTCAGGATCTAGATATATCATTATTGCAGTTGAATACTTAACAAGATGGGCAGAAGCAGCAGTAGTAAAATATTTCAGCATAGAGACAACAACACACTTCTTATTTGAGAAAGTGATCATAGAATTTCGATGCCCAAGGATTTTGATGAGTGAACAAGGCACTCATTTTATCAACAACACCATCCAAGTTATGAATGAGGAGTTTAAAGTCTATCAATAGAAGAGTACACCATACCATCCTCAGGAAAATGGAACAGTAGAATTTTTCAATAAGATCTTGGAGAATGAACTGACAAAGATCTACAATGTCAACAAGGATGATTGGGACTTGAAAATACCAGCATTACTATGGGAATATAGGAGCACATGTAAGAAGTTGACAGGACAAACACCATTCAGATTGGTGTATGGGCAGGAAGCAATGGTACCATTAGAATTTCTAGTACCTAGTCTGTGTGTAGCAACAATTACCAACATGATAGAAAGAGGCATAGTAAAGGAGAGGTTGAATCAATTAATGGATATGGAAGAGGACAATATTCTAGTAGGACTTCACCAGGAAGTGTAGGAAGAAACAGACAAATCCTAGCATGATAGCCATATTAAGAAGAAACGTTTAAAGGAGGTAGACTTAGTCTTTCTCTATGATAGCAAATTTTTTCAACATCCTGGTAAATTTAGAATGCATTGGATAGGGACATATGAGGTAAAGACCATCACATATGTGGGACCTGTGCAACTAAAATACTTGGGAGGAATACAAATAAAAGGAATGATCAATGGTAGTCGACTGAAACTGTAGAGGGACAATCGACCTCCTAACCCTTAAAAGTCATAGAGTGGTGAGAAAGGCATGCATGTAATGTACTATATCATAGATTAAAAAACAAAAATGAGAAAAATAAATAAAAAGGAGAAAAAGAAGAAAAAATAAATACAAAAATAGAAAATGGAAGAAAAATAAAAAAATCCACAGATGTTGATTGAACCGTAAGAAAGGGAGGAAAAAATTTTCTCGAAGTAATTACTACAACAATATCGAGAGACAACATGCAGGAAAAATTATAGTCAGCACAAATGCAGGAAAAAATTGAGAAACTGACGAACCAGGTCTATAAAAGGGAGGAAAGCATGTGTTTATTCCCCACTTAGTGATTTTTGAGCATAGAGCGAGAAACAAGGTGTGTGCCCTAGATAGCATTTTATGCAAATGCAGGAAAGTGGGTGAATTTGAAAAAGGATGACTCCACAAAAGTTTGTTGTGCCAAGACAATACGTTCGGGTTACTCGACAAGGCCAAAGGCGTAAACAAAGAATGCCACAACCCAAGAATGTGGTCGAGTTGGAATATGTTACGACCTCTGACATACAATCTATCATTGTGACATGGGTTGAGGAAGAAACATCCAAAATGTAGCAAGGAGGAATAGAGTAGAGCTCTAGGGCCCAAACTGGTATTCTGAACCCTAACCTCGAGACACTTGCGAATCCCAACCAAGCAATGGGATTGTGGTAGTCCCATGAACAAGAGGAAGTGTTGGTTGAAGGCATCACTGAATGATCAGAGTATGGAAGGGAAGAAGAGGGGAAGAAAATGTAGTAGAGGTAGGAACATATGTTATGGGACAGAAAATAAAGGCTTCAGACACCATGGAGGTTACACTGCTCTATCTCCCATATGCAATCATTAATGTGGATGATATGATGGGAAAGGCACCTAAGCTTAGGTACATTGACCATGATGTGCACGATGCAGATAAATTACTAGAGTTGGTTGAGGAGATTTATTTGATAAACATGGGGGAATATTCCCCCTAGGAAAACCCATAATGGAGCCCGTGTAGTTGATAACTAGGATATACAACTCGAGTATTATGAACCTATTGAAAAAAATGCATTTCGGGTGCGGTAAGAATATTGGGCTCTATGTCAAATAATTAATCACCCATGTACATAGAGGCATCCTATGGATGGATAGGATGGTACAAGTATATGTGGAACTAGTTGAAAAGATCATAGGACTCCCCAGAGTCGGTGCAAAGCCAGAGGAATACCTACATAACAAGTAACATGAAAAAGAAATCATAGAACTGGTTAAAGCATGGTTCAACACTACTCAAGTGAATAGAGGAATTGTCATCAAGGATATCAATGGGAGCATGACAAGGTTTTCTAGCAAGATGATGGCTTGAAAAAATTTGGGGAAATGTCACAAAGAGAAAGCACCAGCAGGAATTATTGTAGTAGTCGCGCAATGCACAAAGGGGGTCATGTTCAGTTGGGGACCATACCTGTTGAACCAGTTCTTAATAGACTATAGAGACATGTAGGACAATGGAACTGAGTTCCATTACTCCTCGCTGATAATGTTGACATCATTAGCAGGATGAAAGGATCCCAAATTATCATCATTTTTGGATAGGATGGGGAAATGCTATGTGGCCAAATACGAGTCCCTTTGGTAGTCCAAGGACAACAAGACACAACAGGAAAATAATACCATCTTTGAAATGCTTCTAGAGGAGATACATCATTGCATAGCTAATGTGTAGTGCATATCGATGGAAGTAGTGCATGAGACAAATGGGATACCCAATTTCAAGGTGTCCAGGCATCACGTATGGATCCAAAGAAGGCATGGCTAGAGATGTATAACTACATCACTAGAGAGGAAGTGGACTAGATAATTAAAGACTAGTCTGCATAGTGGCAGCTACCAATAACACAACCATCCACAAGGACAAGCATTGCACAATCCTCTAAGCCTAAGAAAAAGGTTGAAGCAGGATATTTAGTGAGAATAAGTAGCCTGGATGATAATACTAGAATGACTACACTGCAAAATCAACCAATTGGGAGAAGTGTAGTACCAAAATGACCAAGGAAAACAACAATAGGATCAAGGATAGGAAGACAACCATAGGCTGGGAATAAGGATACCTCACAGGATGGAGAAGAAAGAACTCAGGGTACAACAAGTGGCGTGCAGACCTCATAGAAAGTAAGGAAACTCACGTAGGAAAACGAGGCATGCAAGAAAAGGAAATATGACATATAGGAACTAGACATCAACTTGACAGAGGATTATGCAAATCTAGTCATGGACTAGGTCCAAGACATGAGAGAATAAGTGCTCATAATTGTAGAGGTGTCGCGGGAAGAGATAATGGAAAATATCATAGAAGTCCATGATAATATCCAACAATTATGGAGCCAAGTAGGACCATGGTCCACTACGCAACAACAGGAAAAGACACAATGGTTCCTTCCACAGAAAGAAGGAGAGGAGACAGTGTAGTTTGTATTCCAGGCTAAGGATACATTTATAGTAACGCACCAAATGATAAGATTCGATCAAGAGATTGCACAGAAACCCCTAGAGGAGGTGGAACAAGTGGAAATGGTCATGGCACAAATACCCACCAAGGCGCTATACAGACTCCATTCCAGTGTCATGTGAGAAGTATAGTGCAAGGCCCATGCGGATGCAACAATCTTAGAGGTGGATAGAGGAGTCGTGGAAATGCTTCAAATCACTTGTGACCAACTCACCATAGAAAAAGAGGAGGAAAAAGAACGAGTATATAATTTAGAATAGGGATTGACAACGACTTACAATCACACCCCAGACAACGCACAAGCATTAGAGAGAAGCGAAGTGGAAAATATCAACCTGATCTCACAAACAATTGATCGATACAAGCAAGAGATTGAGGAGCACAAGGAAAGGCTCAACCTTAGGACTCCTCCAGAGGTTTGAGAATAGAGAAAACAAGAATCTGCACTCCAAATAGATGAGATGGAGAAACAATCAAGGGTATCAGAATAATTGTTCAACAAAGCCATGAATCTATGGATAATTTTGGAAGAAGACAAGAAGTTCCAACAATGGGATCAAGAAGAGGAGATAATCAACGCTACCATACAAGATCTCAAACATAGGCAAAAAACAATGAGCATCATAGAGTTCTTAAAGGGCACTCAATACATGAAGAAGCTATAGACAGAGTTGAAATCAGTGCAGATGTAGAAGAAAGAAAGACAAGCTTAATTGGAACCCCTCCAAAAACAAGCAGCATAAATGATTGCACAATTGGAGAAAGAGAATACAAGTAGAGAATAGGCACAAGCAGAGAGTGTCGCATTAATGAAGGAGGCAATAACAACACATACAATAGAGGCACTAACAAGCAAAGCTATGTAGATGAGAGAAAAAGGAAAGGAACTAGAAACAAATCTCCACAGTCTAGACAAACCAGTTCAAGGAGAACACACTACCTAAGTGGCTCAAGATGATCCACATGTCACTATTAGGGACCTATTGGGAGAAGACCTATTTTGAGAAAAGACCTAATTTTGGAAGGAAATACCTAATTATGGAGAAGAACATTTGGCATGAAAAGCATCACATGTGAGGAGGAGAAACATGCAAGGCGAGAATGCAAGAAAACCTAACCATGTTAGTATTAGGGTTTTTGATCAAGATTGTAAGGGATATAATCCTCACATAATAGTATAAATAAGAACCTAGGAGGTCTAGGTAAGGTTTATGTTTTTTGGTTATGTTCTGCAATTGTGGAGAAAAATGTTGTTGAGTTGTACAAGAGTCAAGTAGGTATATTTTGAAGGTTAGGTCATAGGTTGAGGAGCCCGGTGTGATCTAGTTTGCCTCACAGAGTTTCTTTAACCTCATAGTACTTGTATGATTGAAGATGTAATGTGCGCAATGCCATATTTTGCAAAAAACTAAATAAACGAGGAGAGAAGAGAAATCTTTGTGGATGTATCCCAAGAGGGGGTGAACCACAGTAAAAATTGTGTTATCTATGATGATTATTGCATGTTTACCTTCTATCAACGATTATTTTAGGAATGAATGAATGGTTAATATAGATATATTAGAAAACATACATGGGATTAAAAGATGAATGAATCCTAGGAATATTTGAATGAATAACATGGTGAATGAATGAAGAAGATAAAATGCATCCCCATATCCCCACTCATTCCTAGACTAGAAGCACTTGAGCATTACATTCACCCATAAAGCTATCTCAGGTGAGACTGCCCAATGCACTCTGTGTACTGTGTTTCCTTCTGGCTTACCAGGAGGGACAATAGTTTTAAAGGGTTTTTTTGGAAACCTGTTGAAATCCAAACCTGGGTAAGGCCAAGAAGTAAATAAGAGATTTAACCCAATAGGTAGGACCCTAACATGCACTCCCCCTTCAAAAGAAGGGGTTTCCTCAAGGATAAGGGTGAGTGATTTGATATATAATTGTTGTTGCTTCCCGTGTTCCATATTTGGTTGCATATCTTTCCATTGGATCAATACTTTCTATATTGTTCTTTTGGCTAGAGAAAAATGGAACCAAGGAAAATTTTAGCAGCTAAATTTCACCCATGGGCTAATTTTCTATGTTTTTTCCCAAGAAAAGATTCACCAATTTTCATTTTTTCTGAAATGATCCACCCAAATTATATACAATAAAATTATTTTACTCTAACATTTGCCAAAAATTTATACAAACTGTATAAAATCGTTAGAAATTTGAATAGTTTTACAAAAATATTGCCACACATTTTATGGTTGGAATTTTAAAAATTACTAAGATTCTCCAAGGTTTATACACTTTAAGATAAGTATGGATCCTTAAAATTTTCCCTAAATGAAACCTTCTTCATCATGTTCTTGTAGGTTATTCTAAACTTTGTAATTCAATCCCTCAAGCTTCTTCAAATAGAAGACATGAAATACTTGATGAATCTTGGAGTGGATTCAGAGAGTCATCATGTATGACATATGTCCATTTCATTGTATGATCTAATAAGGACCATATAACTTGAAATATAGCTTTTGGGAAAATTCATCTTTGACTGATCTTTATTTATAAGGATTCAAGAGAAGAAAACCTTGATATCCTTCAACAAAAGAATGTTTAGATCTATGTGTCAGATGTTAAGCATCCAATGCATTCAATTTTAGATATGAAAATTACTTCCAAGTGACCTCAAACAATATATTAAGGTTGTTATCATTGAATAATTTTACACTAAAAATATGACACAAAATTATAGCGGAAGCACAAATATCAGAGAGAAAAAATCCATGCACAAGAGACACAAATTTTTGTTCATTAAAATTTTTAAATTGAGAAATTATGGGGACAAAGCCAATCCTCTCAACAAATTACAACTTCATAAAAATTTTGGAAAATATTCCATACTATAAATCTATAGAAAACCCTAGATGACGTCACTTGTACAACCCCCTACGTCAACAATTATCCCCACACCTAGAATAAATGTGTTTTAGTATCTAACACATGCAACTATATGGTATGGTTATTGTATGGACCCACACATGTGGTACGACTTGAAATAAATGCATTGTATAATCCACACATGTGGTTATTACTGCAAATGAACTATTCACATGTGTCGTACAGACTATAAATATCACACGTGTAAGGTACCAAATGTAATATAATATGTATAAACAAGAATATTCAACATATATCAATGGAAAAACAAAATATTGAGAATAGAAATACCATAAATAATACCTTTATTCAAAGAAAGCAATGTTCACTTACCTCTTCGAGGGGGAAACCTCCAACAAATCAGAGCTCTATTACAATAATTCTAAAGACAAAGTTTTATCATACCTCCTACTCTTATTTATACTATTTCTATCTTCTAAATAGCATTCTAGAGGAAGATATTTCTAGAAGTGGAAGCTTTTATTAGGTATTCTAACATTGACTGGTTCATATTTATTAAATATGACTTATTAACTAATGTCAGAATTTATTACATGGAAAATATATTATTCTATCTATGTGAGGGGTTAGGGAGGTTATGTCTGTAACATTCCCTCCCCCTTGAAATATATCCTTGTCCCGAAGGCTTAAGATGGGGAAATTGCTACAAAATAGTAGTTGGATACCAGGTGGCATATTTTTGTGGAGTATCCTTTCATTGAACTAAAACTTCCTTGATGATGTGTTGATGGAGATGATGCTCACACTAGTCCAATACAGCTTGTGGTTGCAACCAAATAGAACCTTCTTCATCCAAATCAGGTAGAATGGTATGGGTGTGTCACTTGGTGCCAATCACTTTCTTCAGGAATGAGACATGAAAAATAATATGTATCTTCGAGTGACTGGGAAAGGCTAATTGATATGCCATAGGTCCCACCTCTTAAAGAATAGTATGAGGACCATAAAATTTTGGGGTAAGTTTCTGACACTATTGGGATTTTAGTGAATTTTTCTTGTACGGTTGTAGATAAAGAAACACTTGGTGCCCTTCAGAAAATTAATGTTGAGAATGAACCTGGTCTCCCTATTACTTCATGAAGTTATGATCCATGACAAAATTTTATTTGAAAGTGCGGAGAATGGTCATGCAGACCGTAAAATTATGACCAAACTTCTGAATCCTTGAGACACCCGACATATATGGAAGAATCAATGTTGGATTATGTCCATAAAATGATTCAAAGGGAGTAATGCAAGTGGCAGAATGGTAATAGGTGTTGTACCACCATTTAGCTATGGGTGACCATTGAACCCATTGATGTTGTGTGCCAGATGCAAGACACCTCAAATATGTTTCCAAACATTTTTTGGCTGCCTCTGTTTCACCGTCATTCTAGGAATGATAGGTTGTGTTGAGATGCAATTGGGTTCCTTGGACCTTGAATAATTCTTTCCAGAGATTGCTGGTAAAAGTTGGATTTAGGTAAAAAAAAATAGAATGAGGCATTCCATGGATTTTGAAGATATTATCCATAAAAAATGAGTCATTGTGGATGCTATGAATGGGTGTTTAAGAGAACATAAATGAGTATATTTGGAAAGATGATTGACTACAACCATGATGATTTAATTACTTCCTAATTTGGGTAAGCCAACAATGAAATCCATAAAAATATCCATCTAAATAATAGGTCGAAGTGGAATTGGTTGGAATGTTCTTGAATTTTTCATTGTCTCTCCCTTATTACGTTGATAGGTATCACATTCGGTCACAAAGGTGCCAATGTCCTGTTTCATACCATCCTAGTGGAAATAATGTTTGGCTCGTTCATAATTTTTGGTAAAACCTAAATGACTCATGGTAGGTGAAGCATGAAAATCAAAATTCATTGTGGATTTAATGATCGACTGCTTTCTTAAATGTAAGTTACCTTTATAGTGAAAATCATCATTGTGCTAAGAGTACCTTGGAGAAACGTCAAGATCTTGTTGCAGTTGTTGGATTAGGATGGAAATTTTGGGTTCTTGTAACCATTCCCGATGAACATCCTGAAGCCAGTCTGTGACAAGGAATGAGAGGGAAAAGAGGGACCCTTCTTCTTCATATTTCTTGGAAAGAGCATCAACTATCACATTTTATTTCCCCTTCTTGTAAATGATATCATAATCATATCCAAATAGATTGGTCACCCATTTTTGTTGCTCTGCAGATGAAATATGTTGTTCCAGGAGTTACTTGAGGATTTGGTTATCCATTTTAATTTGGAAGCATATTCCAATAGATAATGGAACTAGATATCCATTGCATGAAAAATAACCAACATTTCCTTTTCATATATCAATTCACCCAAATTTCTCTTTGACAACTATTTTTTGGTGAAATTGAAAGTTCATCCATCTTGCATAAGGACTAACTTCATTCCTCTCCCTGATACATTTCATTCTAGAACAAATGTCTTGGTGAAGTCAAGTAGGGCCAGTACAGGAGTAGTGCACATAACTTCTTTCATGGCCTGGAAGGATTGGTCAGTGGATGAACTCCAACTGAAATCATTATTTTTAAGGAGAATTGTTAGAGGATCCATGATTTTTCCATATTTCAGAACAAACTTGCGATAATATCCCATTAAACTCTGGAAAACACACAAAATTTTAAGATTTTTAGGGGAAGGCAAATTCTGCATAGCTTCAATTTTCTTAGGATCCATGTATACACCATCCTTGCCAACAATATGACCTAGGTACTCAAGTTTAGAGATTCCAAAAGAACATTTAGATTGTTTGAGGAATTGTTTTTTCTTGGAGAGGATATGGAGAGCTTGATCCACATGGGTTAGATGGGCTTGCCAAGTTTTACTATAGACGAGAATATCATCAAAGACGACTAACACAAAGGGAGGAAGGAAAGGACGAAAGACATGATTCATGAGACTTTGAAAAGTGGATGGGGTAGTACATAGACCAAAGGGCATGGCCAAGAAATCATAGTGGCCCTCATGAGTGTGAAATAAAGTCTTGGGAATGTCTTCACCTTTCATACATATATAATGGTATCCATAACGGATGTCAAGTTTGGTAAATTCTTAAGCCCCACTAAGTTCATCTAGAAGGTAATCTATGACATGAATGGGAAATTTGTCCTTGATGGTAAGTTTTTCAAGGGCATGAAAATCAGGACACATGCACCAACTTCCTTCCTTCTTGAGGACCATGATAGAAGGAGAATAAAAGGGGCTAGTACTATAATGGATAGCACCCACTTCTAGCAATTCTTGGACAATTTTCTCAATTTATTTTTTGAGAAAAGGGATGGTGATAAGGACACACATTGGGAGGAATACTTCCTGGGATTAAAGGGATGGAATGGTCATGTTCACTACGTGACAGGGGAAGGCCCTAGGGAGTTTGGAAAATAGTGTGATGTTCAGAAAGGATAGATTGAATTTTGGGGTGCACAAAGGGAGTCTCAACTGCTTGAATGGAATGGAGTTGGGAAACGAAGCCAGAATGACCTTTTTTGAGTAAATTTTTCATGCAGTGGGAATTGCTGTCTCTGAAAATCCTATTGTGTTGCCTTGGAATTTATATTGTTGGCCTTCCTCTTGGAATTTCATGGTCAAATACTTAAAGTACATGGTTATGGGGACTAGAGTGTGTATCCATTCAAAAAAAACCACAATGTCACAACCACCAATGTCAATAGAAAACATGTGATATTTCAAGTTATACTGACCAATTTGTAGGCATAATTTTTCACAACACCCCCCAAATTTCATGCAACCACCATTGGAAATTGTTGGTTCATGATTATAACACCCTAGGTTAATTTTATTCTACCAATAAACCTTGTAGACAATGGCCCTTTCAGAATCACCTACATGGAGTATCACCAGAGGAATCTATTGGGGCTACAGGAACCAAGTTTCTGCTGAGATGAGGGGATGGGAGGCGATCATTATATTCATTTCTACTTATCTTCCTTTTGCATTGTATTCTTTTTCCCATTTCCATTTATTAATTAGTAAACTTTAATTATTCCACACCATTGTGACACAAATTAAATCATAAACTATTCATTGTAACATTCATACTTACTACACATAAATCATCTAATCAACGGATCTAGATCTAGTTATTCATAAATAGAACATCCATGAACAATTTCATAAAAATACATCCAGACAAATAATTTAACGTGGTTCCCCAATTCTTGGGATACGTCCCCAATGGTTGGGTTCTTTATTTTTCTTTTTTCAATCATATCAGGCTTGCAAACTGCGCTTACAACAGATATATCATGATATATTTCCCCATCCTTCCTGATCCCTCTGTAGTGAAATACTCTCTCTACAAAACTCTCCCTAGCCATTAAACATAGGCTCTCTCTCATTCTTAGTCTATTCTCTCAACCTCATCCTTCATTATTCATCCTTCAACAACCTTTTCTACCTAACCCATTACATATTTATACATATAATTTGGGGCTCAAAACCCTACTCGCTTATCCCAAAACCCTATGAAAACTCATGATGACTCATTGTTCGAGTTTTCTTTCCTACCTTTGCACTTTCCTGCTACTTTTACATTCCCAACTACTATTCTTTCTACTTTTCCACATCTATATGATTTTTATGCCTACCTACCATCCTTCCTACTTTTGCGTGCATCCTAATTCTATGCTCCTCAAACTGCCTATCCAATAGGCCCCTAACACTCACCTATGGCTCATCCCAGGCCACTTAATCATGTTTCACCGCACAGTGTGTACTTAATTGTCTCTACATTGTTTCATTTACCTACGCAACACTCACTTTATTTTTTGTGAGTCTTGATGTTGTATCTCCCTTAATTCTTATTGTCTTACCTTTGGTTTTCTTTATCTTTTTCCACTTTTCATTTTCTTTTTCTTTTTTTACCTCCCTACTATAATACAACGACTATGGTACATGGTTTCTTGCACAACTCATATTAATGTGTAGATGTTTAACCATCTCTATAAAGTTTTAGTCGACTTCCATTCATCATTCCTCCCAAGACTTCTCCATTCAGTGCTTCCAACTGCACAACACCTACCTCTGTCACATGCTTAATCACATATGGTCATAACCAATGCATTTGAAACTTTTATGGATGTTGCATGAACTTACTATCGTATAGTAATACTAAGTTCCCCACTTGAAACTTTTTATGTTTAATATGTCTATCATGCCATGCCTTTTCTCTTGCCTTCTAAACTTGTTGATGGAACCCTGTGACAAATTGTGCTTCCTCAAGATGTACCAAATGTGATAATCTCTTCTCTACTACACTAGAGTCTAAAATATCAGTAATCACTGCAACACAAGCTAGGCACAAAAAACTCCACCAATATGACTACTTATTTCTCATAGATCAACCTAAAAGGTGTTTGTCTGGTCAATGTTTTTATCATAGCCATGTATTCCTATAATATTGCAAGAGCCCTTGAGTCCCAATCATCTCTCCCTACATTGCAGATCTTTGTGAGAGAATTATCCATAATTTTATTAAAAGATTCTACTCTGCTATTGTCCTAAGGGTGATATGGCGTGCTCCTCTGATGGTGAATTTGAATTTTCTCAGTCAATGCTACAATTCTATTATTCAGGAAGTGTGCCCCCTAATCACTCAGTAAAATTTGTGGGAATCCAACTCGTGTGACTACATTATCAAATAGGAACCTCGCAGCAGTCTTCGCAGTGGAGTATATGACTAGTGCTACTTCTTCCCATCTAGTCAAATAATCTGTCGCAATGATTATATACCTAGATCTTGATATTCTCGTTGGTGAGTTGATTGGTCCAACAAAGTTTATTTCCCATTTATCAAATTCATGTAATGTAACCTGTGGGTATAAATGAATCCCATCCCCTCTCCAAGAAGTGTACCTTTATTGGATACAGTGTTAATTATTTTGGTTATCTCTTATGGGATTATGAAAATAACAAAATCATTAGGAGTAGAGATGTCGTATTCAATGAGAAGGTCATGTACAAAGATCAGTTGCAGGGAAAGAAATAGGAAAAAGAAAAACCAGAATACACAGTGCTTGATGAGATCACTGAGAATGAAATACCAAAGGTACCATAAAATCAAAATGTACAACAACAGGAGAAGAAGAAACCTCAAACTCCTACAAGTGTTTTTAGAATATCTATTTGGTTAAGTAGACCCCCTAAACAATAATATCCTTCAATGTATAATTTTTATTGATTGATTCTGGTGAACTAGAATGTTATGAATAGGCAATGCAGGTAGACACCAAAAAGAATTGGGATCAAGGTATGAAAGAGGAAATGGATTCCCTAGTAAATAACCAGACTTGGGATTTGGTTTAGTTGCCTACACGAAAAAGAGCATTGCAGAATAAATGGGTTTACAAGTTGAAGGAAGAAGGTGGAGGAAAAAAGCGGTACAAGGCTAGTCTTGTTTTAAAGGGGTTCGAAAAAAATAAAGGTATAGATTTTGATGAAATATTTTATCATGTCATTAAAATGAATTCAATTAGAACTATTTAAGTCTCGTGGAAGTAGAATATTTTCATCTTGAACAGATAGATGTAAAAACAATTTTTCTCCATGGGGATTTGGAAGAAGAGATTTATATGCAACAACCACAGGGGTATGAGGTCAAAGGGAAGGAGAATTTGGTATATAGGTTGAAGAAGAGATTGTATGGCCTAAATCAAGCTCCAAGAAAGTGGTATTTGAATTTTGATAGGTTTATGGGAGAACAAGGTAATAGTAGATGTCATTATGATCACTGTGTTTATTTTAAAAGGCTAGAAAATGGAAGCTATATTATCTTTCAATTATATGTATATGGCATGCTTGTTGCAGGGTCTAATATGTAGGATATAAATGTGCTTAAGAATAAATTAGCTAATTCATTTGCAATGAAGTATTTGGGTGCCACAAAGAAAATCCTTGGTATGAGAATAACAAGAGACAGGAAAAATGACAAATTGACATTGTCTCCGGGTGAGTACATAGAGAAGGTGTTGGAGAGGTTTACAATGTAGAATCAAAAACAATTTAGTACAACTTTGGCCAGCCATTTCAAATTATCTAAGTAAATGTGTTCCAAGACACATGAGGATATATAATACATGTCTAGGGTCCCTTATTCATCAGCAATTGACAACTTGATGTATGTGATGCTTTGCACAAGACCAAATATTGCACATGCAGTGGGAGTTGTGAGCAGGTATATGAACAATCTAGGTAAAGAACATTGAGAGAAATTAAAGTGGATTCTCAGGTATTTGAGAGGTACTGCTAGACATGCATTATGTTTTGGAGGTCCAGACACTATTCTACAAGGATATGTTGGTTCATATATGGAAGGTGATAAAGATAGAAAGAGGAGCACCACAGGGTATGTTTTTACTATAGGTGGAACAATAGTAAGTTGTATTTTGAAACTACAAAAGGTTGTTTCACTTTAGAAAATAGAGGCAAAGTATTTTGTTGCTAAAAAGGCTAGTAAAGAGATAATTTGGTTACAGAGGTTTATGGAGGAATTGGGAAAGAAGAAGGAGAATAACAGGTTGTATTGTGACAATGAGAGTGTCATTCATCTTGCAAATAACTCAACCTTCCATTCGAAGACTAAGCCTATACATATCAGGTACCATTTCATATGATCTTTCTTGGAAGATGGTCATTTGAAGTTGGAAAGGATACGCACTAGCTAGAATCCTACAGACATGTTAACAAAGGGAGTAACTAGGGAGAAATTGAGGTCCTGCTCAATTTCAGTTGGTATTAAAGCATGAAGATGAAGATGAGAAATTTTCCAGTTCCAAGAAGTATCATAGTTCAACAGATACAACAATGATGGAATTCTTAAGATCAGTCTCCAAGTGGGAGATTGTTGGTTGTGGAGCTTGATTATCTTCCTGATTCAGAGGTCTTTGTTTTCAATCATTTTTATACCCCGTGAACAATTTACACCCTAGAATAATGTACACTCCTCCACGCGGGGGAGTACAGGGGGGTGTTACCCCCCTACGGGGTCCAAGGGACGACGTTCCTCAATGGAAGTTTGGGGGTGAAGCCCCAGGGGCGAATCCTCCGAAGGAAAAATTTCCTCGTAAATGTATATTGTAATTTCATAGTAAATATATATTGTTCATTATAAGGTCGCGGATATGATGGTAGAAGGTATGTTAGGGTTTTTTTCCCTATAAGGAAACCCTCTTTTATGAGGGAAATGTATTGCGGCTATGATCATTGTGAATATTGTATTTTGAGTGAGGATATTGTGAGAGAAAGAAGAGTAAGTTACAACAGTTATGTTGTAGGTTGTATCCCTTCATTTGCTAGATAATAATAAAGGAAGGACCTGGAAATTTCTCTAGTGGACATACCACACTGGGTGAACCACATATATTTGTGTCTCTATTGTATTATGTATCTTCTGTGTTTTATTTCTGCATTTTTTTTATTTTATTGTTATGCGATATTGTTTTTCTAACACTAGATGGATTTCCCACCCTTTGAAAAACATCACATACCTGACAGTATTCTTTGGCATCCTTATGAAGTGTGGGCCACCAGATCCCTATGCACAAAATATTCTATGTTGTCTCTTTACCTGCGTATTGTCCTCCTGTAATACCTTCGTTCTCTTATGATAATATCGTTGGCCTTTCATACTCTAACACACACCGTCTTAATATCCGATCTGCACCTAACTTGTATAAGTTCCCTGCAATTAGCTAGTAGTATACTTTTTTAACCACTAACTATTTCTTTTATGAAACTATCATGTCTGAAGGGGCCATTCATGTACTTAAAAACTGAACAATATATGTGAATTAGTCATCAACCATTGTAACTGCAAATAGTTATGCATCTAACAAGCTTTCATCTAGATTCCTTGCAAGGTCTTCTAATAGTAAGGTAAAATCATGAAGATGGATAACACTTTTGCTTGTTTTATGACAAAAAAAACTGTATTTTCACAAGTTCTTCAACTTTTGGCATACAAAAGTATTTTTTTTATTTAGAATTTCACTTTACAGTAAAAACAAAACTTGTGAATAATTTTGTTAGATTTCCAATGACTATTTTTCAAATTTGTTTTATTAAGATTTGATATTTCAATTTGACAATTGTTTAAGAGTATGTTACATAAACATGAAAGGAATGATAATGAGTTATTTTTTCCCACAACAATGTATCTATTATTAAACTTATGTTTTTAAGAAACGAAATATATTTCAACAATCTACAGTGACTCTATTCTATTATGACTATAATTTTGAATCTAACAGATGAATATTATAATTTCTAGAATTTTTTTAAGTTGACCAAGCTAAAAGTGTTGCATATTTTAATCACATGTTTTCCTACACCTTGTATCTATCTTAATTTTTACTTAAAAGAAAAATATAAAAATACTCTTTTGAATATAACAGTTTAAGGATTATGAATATCAATTTTCCAAAAATTTTCATTGTGTATTTTTAGAGATATGGATTTTTCATTTCACCGAATCATAATCTCACCTAAAAATATTATGTAGTGATTTTTTTATAAAATTAAATAAAATTAGATAAAAACAATGAAAATGAAAAAAAAACTTATATCCAATGAAAGTAGATTCAATTTTAAAAATGTTGGTATCAATTCTGAAACTAAATTCTGAGTATTTGTAGGAGATCGCTACCTCGAAAGATCAATTAAGATGGAGAGAATTTGCATTTTCCTGCAAACAATCCCATTTTTAGGTTTTCGACTGAAATATTATTTCGATCGAAACCTAGTTTTTAACGAAATTCATTAAAAATAAACGTTTCGGCCGAAATGTTCTTACCAAAGGAAAATAATTCATCCGAAAAACATTGTACACTAATTTTGAGGGCGTCGTTCAATTTGACGTGCAAAAAATTACCGCTAGGAATTTTTAAGACTCGATTGTCATGAAAGTGTTACCCACCTTCATGATTTTACCAAGTATGTGTGATAAGTGATCTAGTCCTATATTCAACTTCCTTGATTTCACAACAACCTCAAAATCATATTCCTGGAACAACAACAACCATATGAATATCCTCCCCCCAACAATAGATTGTTCACTAAGTATCTTAGTGGAGAATGGTTTGTATACATATTAAAATCAAACCCCAATAAATTATGTTTGAATTTCGAGAGTGCATATACCATGGTCAATCCTTCTAATTATGTGGTAGTGCAACTATTTTCTGTTGTTGACAACTTCCTACTTGCAATTGCAATTGGATAGTCTATGTCTCCTTCTCCTCGCTGAGATAATAATTTGACCAAAGCTATGGACGATGCATCTACATGAACATGAAATTCCTTCTTCTGATCTATAAATATCAAAATTGGTGCGGTCACTAATTTATGCTTCAATGTATCCAAACCCTTATGATAATCCTCATTCCACTAGAAATTAACCTTTGTCTTCAATAACTTCTCCGTAGGGGATGTAATCTGTGCATAACCCTTAATGAACTTCCTCTTAATTGTATTACTGATATGGGTGGTTGTAAGTCCAAAATCACTACAATCTTGGTAGGATCCACTAATAAGCCCTTCTTACATACCACATGGCCCAACAATATTCCAAAAGACATGCAGAAAATACATTTCTTCAAATTCAATCAGATCTAACATTGTCTACATCTATCCAATATTAACTTGAGTACTTCTATGTGATCTTTCAATAGACTAAATATAGTACAATGATCAAAGTAAAATTCATGGAAATTATGAATAAACTCCTTAAACACTACTACAACCACTCTTGAAAAAAATGTAGGTGCATTCTTCAACCCAAAATGAATTAATGTGTACTAGTAGCTTCCCCTCTCTATTGCAAAAGTAGTCTTATATCTGTCTTCTTGCACAATCTTAATCCGGTGATATCCTAAAAAGCCATGGATAAAATAATAGGCCTCCTACCCTCCTACATTATTGGCACTTCATCTATGAAAGGTGTTGGAAATGGATAATGCATACATGCATCATTTAACTTCCTTAGGTCTACACAAATCCTAATACCCCCTATTTTATTATATTGTACCACCACTGGAATTATCCATTTTTATTCCACCACTGTCTCAATAATCCTTGCTTCTAACATCTAGTTTATATCTGCCTTTGCATTCTCTTTATACCTTAGATTCAACCTATAAGGTTTTTGTCTGTGTCTAGTTTCAAAGGGATATTGATGTATCATAAATCACCATTTATCCCCTTCATCTATGAGAACATGGTTGGGAATATATTTTGATACTCACAGAATAAATATGCAATCTTCTCCACAATTTCATGGTTCTAGTAATCTCCTATATATATGAAAACTTTGGGTTTTCCTTTATCCCAATATCTACTTTCTCTGTCTTTAGTGGATGTGCATACACAATAGATTCAAGCTCTAGTCCTTCTAATACATGTTCCCATCAGTTTCAAGTACTTGCATATTCCTTGAATCTTCCTCATATTTCTCTTCTTTAAAAACATTATAAGATTCTAGTAATTCATGAACTGTCATAGAAGCTCTGTGCGCACTACACAAATATAATACCTCCATTGATCCTTCTTCTGAAAAATTCTTAATTCTAATGACCAGTAAAGATGCATCTAGTAATGGAGATTCATGTTCAAAAATAACTATTACCTTAAACCTTTCAATCAATTGGTCCCAATTCGTTGTTTCTCTGTGCATTTCTAGTTTCATGTACGAGAGAACATAATGGAAACCATTACATTTTGTAAAATAATATATTCTTTATATTTATAATTGATCTTTGACATGGAGTTGTGAAATACATAAGAAATAATATACATGGTTGGAAAACATAATTTATTATTCAATAAATAAGGAATAGCGTAAATTGTTGGAAAACATAATTTATTGACACAACCATAATATAATTGAATTAGAATTGAACTGCAATTCTTATAGAAAATTGGATTTATATTTCAAATATTAAATATATGACTGTACATTAACTTAACCAAAACAATTTGTCACAAATACTTGTAAAATAGGCGGTGAATGCAGTCTTCAATGAAACCGTGGGTTGTGCATATCGTCCTTTGAGGATCCATCTATTCTCTTATGTTCTCTATTCCTCATGGTGGAGACCCCCTCACCAAGAAACACAATGTAATAATCTTAAAGTTGTTCATTACATTTTTTTATTATTTTATTAATTGTAGATGACAATAAAAGGTTTCATAGTGAAAAAGATACAATATCATTTGTTGTTAAAGGGATTCAAACGAGGTTTATACTTCGTCATTAAATGGATTCAAATGGGGTTTTGTTTGTGATCATGAGGTTGATAATACCTGAA
>JZKD02S1892799.1:598888-620561 GCA_000966675.3 Picea glauca | reverse complement strand
ATTTACGCAGACACAGAAGTTTTACAAATGCGGAGGTTTAAGTTGCACAGTAAAGTTAAAGGGGTTGGTATTGTATCCCAAATGACAGGTCTGAAAAAAATTGTCTTCCCAAGCACAACGTAGTACCGCCATTAATGCATAGAAAAATACCGCCATATTTGGATGCACTTTTTCCATCCTGATCCCTATAAAAATTTTGGACCTCTTGAATGTAAAGTTCGGCTGTGGGATCCACAGGATGACGACATACTCAATCACATTCAAAATTCTATAAATTGGACATACTCACAAATTGTGCACATTCAGAATGGAGCCCGAAACTGATATGTTTGAGGAAATAACATTAAAGATGGAAGAATTCCTTGGTTTTCTGCAAAAAGATTTAGAAATTAAATTAAATTTCTAGATGATCTGAATATACATCTTACAACAATAAACATTCCTAGGGAGATCACATTTTCTCAATATAATCGCAATATAACCTTAATCTTCAACCAAATATAACTTTTAGGCATATATAAAAAAAAAACATATATTTATGTGTACATTTTGTCTCTGGGTTTTGCAATCAGCATATGAATATGGGGTCAACGGTTCTGGCTTGCAATCGGTTCCACTCTAGAGATAAAATGTTGTTACATGCCCATTATGAAACGTTACCCGGTAATGAAGGAGACAACGCTCACGTTACCTAGTAAGGAAAGACATAACACTCAGTAATTAAGAAGACACGCGTAAGGAAGGACATGATTCTCATGAACTAAGAAAACATGTCATTAGTTTGTTGGCATTTGGTAAAACATGTGGTAAAGAAACACAACAAAAAACCTAAAATAGATTAGTAAGAAAACATAAACGTTGGGTAAAAAGAGACCCGGTAAAGAAACACAGTAAAAATTTCTAGTAAAAATCTGAGAAGTAGGGGCATTAATAATTTGATTGGCCATTATTATGATAATCAATTTAATCACCTTTTTTAATGAGATGTTTTTTTTTCAAGAAAGTTAATGATTGAGATAACATCCCTTCATTTCTTGTGATGACCAAGCATATGAAATTGTATCCATTAAAAGTCCATATGTAATTAAAAAGCCATTAAATATGGCCATTTCCAATATGTGTATGCCCATTGGAGTAAATATAGTGAATAGAGTTTTTGGTATTTTGATTCTTCCTACTTATAGTCTATTTCTATTCCATGTTTTGTCACAATTTTTTTCTCATTAATATATGTGTGGAGGATTATGATTATATGAATGGCTACATTAGCATTATGACTTTACCTAGATCATTCTTTTCATACATTATAGCATAGAATAGCAAGGTAGAATAGGATAGTGTCATTATTTTGTATAACTTAGTTTTGCTTCTTAGTTTTTAACTAGTCTTTTGTTTGCTTCTTGTATTTATTTACTGTTGGTTGAACGGTACTATAAGTTTCTTAGAAGAGGTGGAAAGAAATAGAAAACTTTCATGTCAATTTTTATTGAATGGATTTTTGGGTAATGAATTATTTTGACATGGGAAGAAATTGTTTTGTCTCATTCTTAAAACTTTCCAATGTGCTGAGATAATTTTCAGATCACTGATTTTATTCATTCTTTACCATGTCAAATCTTTTTTCAAGAATTTTGACATCTTACAAATGGGATATTTTAAAATAAAGATCACTATTACATACCTCTTTTGGTGAATATGAACACCAAATTGGTTTCATCTTAATATATACAAGATTTTAATTGGAATAGTTTGGCTTGATTGAGATTTTCTTGAGTTTTTGGCTTGTTGTCCCATACACAGTGAATGGAAATATTGACGATTAAATTTTTCCCATTTGAAATTATATCCACTCCAACTCCTTGAAATTTCTCAAATGTTTTTCTTTTCCCATTGACTATTTTCTTTGATTACTTTTAGCCAACATAATTTGTTGTATAGACTTTTCTTAGCATAGTGATCTTAATTGATTTTTATTTCTTTTGAGTTCTTTTATTTCAATACTTTTATCTTTAATTTTTGGTCATTGGTTGCACATATATCATGTTTTATTCAGTTATTTTTTCAAGGACGAGTTTATATTTTATCTTGCATCTTACTTAATCCAAGTTTCCTCTTCTACATAACAGTAAGAAATGTTTTTTCACAGTCCAAAAACATGTTTTGACATTATGGACAACATTGTTAATTAAATCTTTCTGTTCATATATTTTTTATAAACTTTATTGGGAATCAATCATTTTATTCCCCAATTCACTCATTGACCAAACACTCAATCCCACTACTTCCAATTCAACGGGGGATTTCAGACCTGTTCTTTTCTTGAAGAGTTTCTTTTAATCCATTGGGTTTGTTGATTTTGGGTCACTCATCATGGTCACATTCTTGATTAATATAACTTTTGTCATGGATCAGTACTATCCATTAATCTCCAAGTTGAAATCATTCAATTTTTTAGGGGTTGTAAATACCTTAATGGAGAATGTCAATTTAACTTCTAAGATGCTAAAATTCGAGATTTCAACATTTATTTTCATCTAGCCACGGAAATAATTTTCAATATGTGAATTTGTTTTGGGTTGTAACTCATCAATATATTTCTCCCCACACCCTTCAACATTCCTTGAACTCAAAAAATCAGTTTGTGCATAACTTGGAAAGATGAGCATGTTTAATTCATTTCAGAATATCTTTGATCTTTCTTACTAATGAGCTTGTTGATTATGTTTTTTAGATTATATGCTTCATTCTTTTGGGTAGAAAACCTATCTGGTAAATAGACAAGCCACACACTCTTCTTTTTCACTTCATTTTATCCATATTCTATGTGATATGTAAGATCAAGGAAATAAACATTATGGTCTTACTACTTATAACATTGTTGGGAACTTCAGGATATCAGTTTCAAGAACTTTTCCATCGTGCCAAACTTTAACTCATTAGACATCAGGCTTTAGTCATTTAATTCATTTATGATTTCTAATTCTATCTTTCATTTATGATGGGGGGGTCAATCCATCTAGGTTGTGATATTAGATTGCTTTCTCCTTACCAAAGTGTATTAATTACCACCATTTACATAAGTATTTCCTCTTTCCTCTCACAAGGTTGAAGATGATTATACTAATGCTTCACATCATTATCATCAGAGGAAACACATACATTGGGGTGAAATATTAGTAATTTTGAATCTGATTTTTATGATAGAAGATTGGTAATGGACATGCATCTTTTGACCATGAGTGGAATTAAAGTTTTCTGGTTTCATTTGTTCAAATTGATTGATTCTAATTGCAGGAATAGGATAGTGTGTCTATCGGACCCAAATCTCACAACAATCAATGACACTAAGTCTCATGGTAAAGGAAATATTATGGGAAAGCACATATTGTCTATCTCTCATGAAGAAGTCCATGATATTTGACTAATTGGATAGTAGATCAATACTTGATGAATGCATTGGCCTTTGCACAAGTTTTATGACAACCAATTTAGTTCAATTTTACATTACCTTAGCATGATTTGCTTAGGATTAGTTTTAATTTCGGTATTTATTTTTCTTTTTACTATTATTCCATTTTAATAAGTTAGTCATTTAGAGGAAGAGTTTTTCCCAAACTGTCAAATAGGTGATCATACCATTCCCTCCTTTTTTACAGATTGGGAAAGGACTTGTGCAACCGACAACTCATAATTTTTCTCTTTGATGAAGGAAACTTAGGGAAGTGTTAATCTAAGCTTGGTTGCTCATATTTCTTTGTGACATTATTTTTTTTAATTAACCAAGAATGTAACCAACCCAACTCCTGATCAGAAATGTAATCCCATTCATACACTTATATGTTGCTATCTAATATAGTGGATATTTGGAGTCCTTTTAATGGATATTTTTTATGACCTCTATAACTTTGGTATCCTCTCTTTACCTCATCAAATTGAATTGTTTGAAATTTTGGGATTAATAATTATTTCTAATGGAAAAGAGAAATTGGTTGTTGGATGAGAAATATGAAATGTACTTTTTTTTATTGAAAAATTCATCATTTTTTAATATGTAAAGGACTTGTTCATGTCAAGAAATATTCAGAGATTATGGATTTGTGGAATGTTTTATATGAGGGAATTTGAAAATATGTTTTGACTAAACTTCTCCATTAATCCATTTTGCTAGGTTCCCAAAATAATTTACTTGTTTCACTATAAGATAATTAGATAAGAAGAATGTGTTGCAATTTTTTTTCACTAAATTATCATTTATCATAATCTTGCTTGTTCTTCATTTAAGATCTTTACCGTGGAAATATTTCTATTGGGATTCATGCTAAATGGTTAACATTTCTTGCATAATTATTTCTATTGGATTACTTTCCAAGGCTTAAGTAAAAATGATTACACTAATAATTCTCATGATATATATTATGTTGTTGGCCTATATTTCACGATTGATTATTCTAGTAATGACTAACAAAGTGTGATTTTGTCTTTTACCTTAGTTTAGTGCAACCGTTTTCTTTATTTCAATTTGTACATAATTTTACTTTCGTATTTGCTCAAATTCATAAACATGGTAGTAGTTTTATATTCTTATACCATCATAGGTGAATTCTTAGTTTTATCCAATTATTTTGGGCATTTCAACAATCTAAAATTTTTATCTCATAAGAAAATCTCAAATCTATTAGAGAAGAAGCTTGAGTAGATATTGATTTTCTTGACCACTTATCAACGTACCCTTGCTGATTTTTGGTCCTAAAATTCTATTAGATGGGTCTTGAATTGATGAGAAAAGTTTATTTAATAAATATTTTTCCCTTATACCAATTCTTGGAGATGGAATAATAATATATTTATGCATATATTTCATCCTTTGTTGTTGCACTAGATTTATTACTTGCTAATATGTTATATTGTTATTGTCATCCCATTTTCTTTCTGACACTATAGCTTTAGACTTCTCTTGTTTTAGTTTTTTTTGATGAATTCCCTTCAGTTTTAGCGCTTGATTTATACTTGTACAAATTTCTTCCAGCCTTTACTTTGAATGTTGGTATGTTCCCTCAGCTGATTTCACTTCTTAGTCTCCCTTGAGGATTATTTTAAATTTTAGTGAGGGGTTGGTCCAATTCTAGTTACATACTGAAGAATTTTTTACAAGTCAAAAGATGCATGTGATTCTCTATCCGAATGAATATTCATCAAGTTTTTAGTTGTAGGTATGGAATGATAGTTGTGGGGGAACACAACTTCCCACTAAGGGTACCATGATAATTCACAGGTATAGGAAATTGTCTATCTGCCTATTTTTTTTAGCTCCATCCACTTCATATTAATAAATTGGCCAATACTATGATGGTTTTGGACGAAAATTGTGGGTTAAACTAAAATGCATTACATCTACTCATCAAATCAAAGAAACTCTCGTATCACCCTTCTTCCTACACACCCTATGCACATATGCATAGCTATATGCAATTCCAAAAGGGTGAGCAAATTTTGAATTAATAAAGAAGTTGAAAGCGTTATCAATAGTGTGATAACTAGAAGTAAACTCATGAGGGCTAGGGACTCCTTCTAGCAAGGGGGCTATGCTTGCATGGTACCAAGGAAAAATTTTCGAGGCTATGCAAATTTGTTGGCAGTGAAGAAATGTCAGTAAAAGAGAGATGAGGAACACACTTATGTATATTTGTTTCTTGTTATAAAAGTGAAAACCTAGGGTTAAACCAAATATAATCTAAAGTGTGTAGATATTAAAAAAATTGACTTCACTAATTGGCTCTTTGAAAAGGGTGTCTTAGATTACAAGTACTAGAAATTGCGGATTAAATATATTTTAGAAATTTGGCATCATTGTGGTATCCATGATTATTTCAAAATTGTCTATAGTTTGTTGAAATTATATTTAAAATTTATATTTGAAGTAAAGGCCCTAGACTTCTACTGACAAATATAATTGGTTCCTCTATTGTTTCACCATTGTTTTAGGCCACTATTACACATTATTTTGGTCATCATAGTGATCCATTGACAACATGCGTTCATGTTCCCAAAAAGAGCCTTTCTCCATGAGGAAAGTGACTGGATTTCTCTTCCAGAAAACCCTATTAAGGAAGGTTGTCGCAAGCTACACCATAAGCAATATGCGATGATGCCTGGTCATCGCACTCTGCCCCAAAACTAGTTTGCGACGTCTCTGCAGGATGCTTTATAGCTGGGGTGCGATGATGTCAAAAGGCTAAGAAAAGGTTGACCTTCATGAAAGTTCTAAAAGGAGTTCTTCTAGAAGGTGAGGTGGCATCCATATGGTTGGGATCCTACTCACTTCTCTAATTTGGTGGGATCATCCTAATCTCATTAAACATATCTCTATTCCCTATATAAAGAGAGATCTCTCATGAAAATGTTAATCACAAAAGCAAAGAATTAAGGTTTATTCAAGAAATATTAATATTGAATAGGCTAAGAATTGGAAGAGGAGTTCTACTTCAATTCATACGTGAGGGATCCATCTTATTTTATCAAGTCATTGTGGATCTTCTTCATTCAATGTTGGAGCAAGTGTGTGTGTTGGAGCAAAGGGTCATTGGAAGGGCACCTTGCGACATCAAGGCTTTGGTTGTAATCTCCAGTTTCATTATTATATAATACAATGATATGTTTCTTTCCCATAAAAGTCATCTTGTTTTATTGTATGATTCCTTGATCACATACATAGGTTCTCATTGAGTATATTATTGCTTTCACTTTGGTTGGCTTGTGTTCCCTTGCAGATCCAATATCACAGGAGCACTAGAGTGGATCTAGGACAACAATGGCAAGAGGAAGAGATTTTTAAATGGTATGTTGCCCATCTCTTGCTAGATAGTAAACTCAATGATTAGAGTCAAGGGAAAGTGTCATGTTATGTTATGTTTTGTTCTAGATATAGGTGGATCTGGGGAGATCTGTTTATGTCTGCAATTACCGATAAGTCCCATAAACAAATTGGCGACCATACTAGGGATACAACCTCCTTTTTTTTTTCTTCCCATTTTCCTTTACCCTACCTTCCTCTGATAATTTTCATTCTCTAAGTCTGTGAGTGATCCATCTAGAATCCCTGGGTTTAGAAGTTCTTTTAGATTGGTTGGATTTCTTCCATTTTTTCCAAATTTACAGATATCGTCGCATTGTACCTTACTAAAATCCTGCGATAACCCTGAGACACTGCCCTCTTCTTAGCCAATCCAGTGAAATGATGTCGCACTCTACTTTGTCACTGACCTTGGACAACATTATCTCATCGCTCTATATATTATACCTAGCCTGCGACAACTCCTATAGGTTTTGATGGAGTGATTCATTTTTCCTTTTACCACCCAGATTTTCCTTAGTATCTTGGGGTGAACTTTCTATGCCCATGATTGGTTGATTCTTGAGTTTGAAGCTTTCTTGCAATTGGTTTTCATTGATTGAAAGTCTTTCCTTGAATTTTTCAAGTTTTTTACTTTTTTTCATTGTCACAAGGATATAATCTTAGATCATGATCTGAGTGTTTGTTTCACGAAGAGTCTTTGGCTTGTATTGAGTTTTGGATTCATTTTGTTTGTCAGATTGGTTGTTGATTAATAAACACTTTTTTCTTTCTTATGTCAAGAGTTTTTCTTGTGTTTTTCACTTTTGTCTACATTACGAATTTGATTCAGGAATTGTGTTGAGAATGTCTTAAATTTCTTAGACTATGTTTTCCTTCCATTATCACATATCTGATTTTGTCTTGGAAAGGAATAATTGAATTCATTTATTCTTTTTAGTTAATCCCTTATATGAAAAATTTTAGATTAGAAATATTTGTAAAGAGAAGAAATTGGAAAATTTTTGGTTCATGATTGTTTGGAATTGTGTTCATTCAGAATTAAGGAATTGCAATTAGTAGCTTGTCGTACGTCAAAAAGAAATACCTTCTCCCTACTGTAACTAGAGTTCACTAAATTGAAAATTGCACATTCATCTCTTTTTTCATTTTATTGGTTCAAGGTCACAACATCAACAGTTTCACTTCCATATCTCTTTTTGAGTAAGTAATGGCCTCTAAAACACAACATAAATTTAAAATTTATTAGTAACTTTTATTTTCAAGGGATCGTTTTCGCCAGCATCAGCTAGAATAACGCTTTGGAATAGGTTGTGAGGTACACTCTCCAAAGCATCAAAACACACAATAATATATTTTGATAGGAAAATTTCAAATCCAATTTCTAGATTTTGTCGCGGGAAGCCCTTCTCACACAAGGGTCAAACCTGAGGTCGCATTAATACTAGCATAGTTACTCACCCTTCTTTGGTGGTCTTGGTGTAGATATTGGGCATATTATGGGGGTCGCTTGAATGTATACCCACAATTATGAGTGGAAGCCTTTCAAGTTGATTTTGGGCTAGATACCCTGCCCTTGCATGTGGATTAGATTGTCGACTATTTCCCCAGGAATTAATATTGTAGTTGGTAACCTTAGTAGCCTATCTCTCTAGGGTATTTACATAAGGTGATTGTTGAGGGGAAAGTCTTAACGGTACCTGGAATCGATGTTGGCCAAACTCACTCGGGCTCCTTGGAGGTTATACCCATGATTATGTGTGGGAGCTTGCACCAGGGTGTAAGTCCATTAAGCAGGTCATCAAAGTAAATTTTCCACCTGTTTATCCCAACCCCTTCTTATATTGATTTTGTGACGTTGGATTTCATCACCAACTAGTGACTTTGAAATAAGAAGGTTTTTTTTCTTGGTTTGATTCCTAGATTTTGTTAGTGTGTGTTGCTTGTTTCCTCTAGTCGGATATAATTTTTTTAATTTCTTTACTTGGCTCGAGAAAAATCAACCTTCGTCGTTCACGTAGGATGTAAGGGCTACCCCTGAAAGATCTAGAAGGTTATTAACCCTTGCCTCCTAACTCACGAGAAGGCTCTCCGAAGGGAGTAGTCAACAACGAGATTGCTTCTGAAGTTGGAAGCACACACTCTTTAGAAGGATTTTGAATTGTTTCAGACACTTTAGAGGCATTCAAGCTTCCCCCTCTTAGACCAGACACATGTATAATTCGCATGAACTCGTATGGAGAAATTGTTGTTGTTGATAATACTGAAATACCTACCGGACCTAACACATGATCTGGAGTAGAGGATCCACTTTTTCACAGTGAATCATTTAGGACCTTGGCTCACACTGTTGGAACCTCCTTTCCTAGTTCTATCCCTTTGACAGTACAGTAACCTAGGAGCAAGTCATGATCAACCTATGGCATCAAAAATGCTTGAGAAGTTTGTTACCTATACGGTACCTTTAGACCATTTTACTAGTACTACCAGTAACGTCACCACCATTTCATACCAGTTTTTGATTGGTTCTCACTCGATTTCTACTCTCCATATGGGCCATTCTACTATGGTCCCACAAGCTACCATGATTCCTACTAAAAATGTGGTTATCTCCCAAGCTCCAATTTGGACACTACGTCCACCTATATAGAATCCCTCACTTCCCCCTAGGTATAGAGCTCTGAATACTTCCATTTCTACCTCTACACAGGTTCCATCTAGAGCTTCTAGAAAAAATTTTCCTCCTAGGTATAATGTTGTTGTTGGTTTTGTTCCTACACCTAGCCAGGTCCTCTCTGAAGGGTCTTATGTTACTCCTCCACCTTCGCTTGGAGGATCTGGCACTAGTGGCTCCAATCCACTTGGAGGCACCAGTATTTCTATCACTTCCGATTTCAATATTCCTATTGGAGGTCAACCTCAATTTGGGGGGCAACCTTAGATTAGGGCACAACCTCAATTAGGGGAACAACCTTATATTGGGGCACAACCTCAACTTGGGGGGAAGCTTGAGGTTGGATTCCATAACCCACTTTATGGAAAGAACACACATGTGGTACCATATCTACCTTAGAAACTTCCTTTCCAAGGAAATCTACAACCGTCTGGGGGGAAACATCCTCAAGTTAACTATTTTGTACCCCCTAACCTCGGTCAACTGTATCCAAGTTATTTGAATCCCTCTTGGTGTCTGAACATTCAATATAGTGTTCCTTTCTGAGGGAACATCTCTAATCAACCCAACCCTATGGGATATGTATCTCAAAATCCTCCATAATCGAATCTATCAGGACTGTCTACTTATTTGCAAACTTCTTATGGTCCCATTGGTATACCTACAGGGCTTCCCTCTCAAAACTACCAGTTTCCACAAGCGAACCGACAATTTCCTTTCGTGTGCACTTTGGACTCACCTGATCTATCTAGGATTTTGAATGATCCTATCTTGCATTCTCCTTATTGGCCCGTCATACCAGCCAAGTTACCATCAGACATTGCTAAATTTGATGGTCGAGAAGGAGAATATCTAAATAATCATGTTATGACTTTTCATCTATGATGTTCATCTAAATCCTTGATGAATGACTCCGTCAGATTATGACTTTTCCAATGCACTCTCATGGGTTCGGAAACAAAATGGTACATCGAGTTACCGCAAGGTTTCTTCAATGATTTTAACACCCTAGCCATGGAATTTTTTACACATTACCAGTTACCAATTCAATATAAGATGGGAACCAAAATTTTTAGTTCTTTCAAACAATCCTCCTCCACTCATATTTCTGATCACATTTGTTGGCCCTTGACCATGTTTTGAGGAAACATTGGTCGTGTTTGACCACTTTTGGACTTCGACAGGTTGGTCAAATATGGAGCACCCAGGAAGAGCAGAGATCATGGGATCTCACTAATTTTGTAGGCTTGTGGACCCAATTAAGGGTTCTAGGGTTTATGTAATGGGTATGGGATGTCAACCCATGGGTTTACCCATGTTTTAGGCCTTTAATAAGTAGCTAGCGATGTAAGAATTACTATAATAGGCTTAGTGCATAACTACTAGGGGCTAAGTTCATAGTAGGTTAATATTGGCTCAGTGCAAGAAGTTGTAAGTGCTTTGTGAAGATAGATTGTGCAAGGCTTTATGCTATCAAGGAGTTGGCTCTGTGCCATGACCTGATTTTGAGGAAGGTGGATCTAATGCGTCGTGCGCAGATCACCTGTCCACTGTGAAGTTGGGATATGTGGCCTTGTGCACAGGAGAAGAAGAATGTAATTATCTTGAAGACTAATAAAGAAGAAGAAAAAGTTGGTGGACATAGCCCCACACTGGGGTGAACCACATATATCCTACATTAATGTGCTTTGTGCAATGTTGTGATGTTGTTTATGCTATTTATCTCTTAGTGTATTGATCTTTATATATGTTGGATGGATGTATGGATGCTTAGTGCTATATTGATGGTAAATGAATGCTAGATCCGATCTAATGATATGTGTTAAGTGTTGGGAAGTACTTGATCTTTATTGTTACTGCATTGATCTGTATTAAGGGTTTTTTTTGCGATGTGAATGAGATTCAAGAACTAATGCATATTTTTGTTCAAGTGTTCTATTAAGTGTTGTAATAACATATATGTGTCCCAGCTTGGTTGTATACACATAAGTCTTGCAACCCCCCCTGCCTCTACCTTAGGTGAGACTTCATGTGCTTTGCAGGTGTTGCCGAAAGGGATGGTAGTTAGGGTTTTGTTGGTGCATTGTTGAAGATTTGAACCCTGGGTCTGCCCCTGTGCCAACAAATGGTTCCGTTACCGGGACAAAAGCATGTTATCGGGACCTAAAACTATGATTGTTGAAAACTGAAGAAAAAACATCTTTGTGCATATATTTGTTGTTGTAGTGCACAATATTCTACTTGACTTGTGAAGCTCAGTGATAAGAAAGGAACCGAATCTGAAGAAAGAAGGTAAGATCCTAAATCTTTATGCTCTGGTAAAGGTAAGATAAGTGGAAATTTTTTCTTTGAAAGTATGAATCTAGGTATGTTTAATAGATATTGTCTTAGTCTGAAAACTAGAGCATAGTTAGAAGAAAGTGTTGATCTGAATAAATTTGATAGAAATAGAGAAAGATATGTTCTTCCCATGCATAGAAATAATTTTTGGACTAATAAGTGGATGCAGGAACCTAGAAGGAATTTTTGTAGAATGCATTTCCATCATTGTGATCCCAGTGCACAGTACATGAAAGGATGGGGATCATTTAAAAGAAAGAAAGGATTGACATTGTGTTATAATTGTAGAATATTGGGACATCTTGCTAAAGAATTCACTAGTATAGGCCCTCTTTCTCTTTGTTGTAAAGCTATTGGTCATGAGTTTTAGGATTGCCCAAGGATGATTGATAAAGTTGAAAAGATGAACATGAGACAAGAAGACTATAAAGAAGATCAAGATATTGAGAAACATGCAAAAAAAGAGTCAGAGATTATGTTAAAACAATTAAAAGCAGTAATGGATGATCACAAAGACATCAGTTTACCAGAGACCCTAAGAGAAAAATAGTGCATGGTTACAAGAATAGAAGACCTCGACATAGATTGTGTATTGGATAAAGAAACACATGTGAATATTATGCCAGAAAGCACTTGGGAAATTTTGGGAAAGCCTGTTATGATACCTTCATTGGGAAGGATAGACTTTTTTAAAGGAAATATGATAGCCCTATGTGGTAGAGTTACTAATATACCTATGATTGTTGATGAAATGTTAACAGAAGAGGATTTTGAAGTTATTAGGTTTGTTGAGAACAATGCCCCTTTTCCACTTTTATTAGGAAATATTTGGATTGAGAAGGATCAGATCAGAAGGAAAGAAAAGGAGGAAGCCATAGAAAAGAAAACGAAAGAACTAAGGGATTTCATATCTCGAAGAATAGATCGATTGATAGAAGAACGAGAAGTTGATTCAAAGCAATAGAATGAAAGAGAAGTGGTTGTCAACTTTAAAAGAGTGCAAGAAGGATTGAAGGACCTATCCATGAAAGAAGAAAGTATGTCCACCCAGAACCTAGTAAGATATGAACCCTTTAAAATAACATTAGAAATGCAAAGACACTATGCTAAGAACAAATAAGAATAAAAATGGAAAGAGGAATCCAAAGACTCGAACCACGGGAAAGAAGGAAAGAAAGCTCAGTAAGAAGAAAGAAAAGTTAGAAAAACTATGGTAAATTCCAGAAAAGACTTTGCAAGAGACATATCTGTAGAACCTGAACTTCATCGGAATAGCAGAACCACGAAAAATGATAATTCTCCACAGATAAGATATATGACCATTGGAGGCACCCACACCATTAGATTAACGCTCTAGAATGAATAGAAACGTAGTTATTTCCGAAAAGATCGCCATTGGACCATTGATATCATGCCACGAAGGATGGACTCGTATTGATTAAGGCATTCCTACCTGTTGGAGGAACTAGTTAAGATGTTGCTTATTTAACCCGTCGGACATTGCATCGAGACCACTTTTTACAAACCATGATATCTAATATAACAAAGAATCCATTGTATCACGATGTTCTTTCTAGACCTCAAAATTTGCCTAATTACCTCGCTTGTCTATTCGCCTAACATATTTATTTGATTATGAGTGTGCATGTTGAGCGAACGTAGTGCAGTAGAGAATTCTATGGAGGAAATAATTGTAGACCTCATGACTTAGAGAGTCATGTCTATAGGAATACAGGAATTGTCGACTGGTGGATTGCAAGCATCCCCATCAACTAGATGAAGTTCTGGTCACACTGCTGAGAAGAGAAGCAAGCACCACGATGATTTGGATAACGCGAATCAGATTCCGTCGGTCTTGTTGGACTATATCCCGCCTTTGGCTAGCATGGTTAACCGCTATAGCATCCCACGGGATTTTGAATACACGATGATCAATGTATACCTCTCAAAGGGGATATATGCAGTTGGACCCCAGTTAGGACATATTCCAACTCTAAAGAACAACGACTTCAACCTCGTAGATCGAAAGAACTATGTGATGCTCGCGCTGCATTTGTATTTGATGAAGACGATTGGGAAGAGGCAGCGCATAGTCTCCCTGCCATGGATAAAGAAGCTTGCACAATCGACAATCTTGAATGTGATGAAGATTCCTCACTTTGGCCTACACAAGGAGGTTAATGCCTGTGTTAAAATCCTCCTGTCATGCTATCATAGAGGCTATCTATGGCTTGACAGGCACATCACTGTGGATCAAGTGTTGATCCACCTCATCACAGGACTGAGAATGCAGGGATCGAACCCTTAGTAGTTATGCCCAGGGAAGGATGGAGATCGCTCCTTAGAACAATGCATAAAGGAAGACTATGGCGATGTAGAGAAGGAAAAGTGAGGCTATAAGGTAGCCTCCATATAGGATGGTGCAGTGAACCTATATTTTTATCTTTTCAAAAAGAACCACTCGACACAGGTCACTGGATTTGTAGTAAACCTCGTAGGGAAGTGCATCAAAGGAATGCAAATGAACTAGGTGAGCAACCTTGTAAGTGATTTAGACAAGGAATTTCGTGAAGCGGAAGATCAGGGATATGAGTTTCATTTTAGTTGGCTACTAGTACTGATCACCTTTGTCGCTTAGAAGATGCCCGAAGGAGTGACATTCCCCGAATTTGAGCCATCTGATTCTTTGGCCTCAAGGTTCTCCACCTTGTGGTACATGAATGATATGGAGAAGCAGTGGAAATCGAATGCATTGTTCGAGGCTTACTACCTACAATTGAAGCATGCTATTGAAGCATTCCCATGAATGACCCCGAATACTTTGCATCGGTACAGACCACCAGCAAAGTTCTGCATAGATCGACACTTTATCTACATCATCGCGCGTAGGGATGAAAGCGAGGAGGAATTGTAGTCCTACTATAAGTTGACTAATGAATACATGGAAAAGATCACTAGGGAATGGCCAACAGAGTTCCTTATACTGGTCGAAGATGTAGAAATCTTTGACTCTGACATCATCAAAATTCCATTGGTCACTAGGGTTGAGCATGATGGACAAAAGAAAAAAAAGAGAAAGGAGGATGTCCAGAACATAGAAAGTGATGAGGAGGAAAACACATCAGAGGAAAGTGGGCCTGAATCACCCATAGGAGGAGGAGGAGGAGATGAAGTGAACCAAGAAGAAGGAAAGGAAGAGGGATACAAGCAAGAAAAAGTCAAAGTTACACCGCTGAAGGATCCCCTTATAGAGGTCAAAACATCAAAGAAAAGGAAGACTTCTCTGTAGAAACCCTCAAAAGGGAAGAAGACCCGAGACAATAAGCCTCAGTCAAAGAATGTGCTCTTAGTGGATGATGTCGATATCATCATTGTATCCGTAGAGAAATATTCAGAGGATATCCTATAAAGACATGAAGAAAAGAAAGAAACATTGTATGACATAATAGAGAAGGATCTCAAGGACATACAACAAGATATCCATTCAAGCCGCGCAATACCTACTGTGCATTCTTCAATGGAAATTGTAGAATTGGGGGATGAACCCACCCAATTACAAAGATTAGAAGATGCAACAGAGGCTAGACTTCATCGAGTTCAAGAAGAAAAGGAGCTGGTCACAGAGGCATTGAAGAAAGAAAAGGAGGAGGTCCTAGAGCAACTTCGAGTTGTACAGAAGGAGAAAAATGAAATACAGGCCAAGTTCAAGAAAAACAATGCGAAGATATAGGAATAAAAATATCAACTTCTCACAGAGATAATTGTGATCAAAGAGGCAGTAACTAAATCACTTCGCTTTGTGTCAGGATTGGCGCAGGAGGAAGAAGATTCAACAAAGATACAAGTGGGGAAGCGCACTGAGGCCATTCAGCAACTTCAAGCAAGAGTAATGGAGCTAGAGATCCAAGTAGTGTCAATCACTCTGCAAGAAGTGCACAATCAGAGGGAAGAAGCTGCCAGGAACAAAGTAGAAAGAATCAGAACACTCACCTTAGAGTGTAAGAAACTGAGTGATCAAAGTACGCAGACCTATGAGCACCTTGCAAAAGATATGGAGCTAAGGAAATTGGAAGCACATCTCCAGGAGGTGAAACAAAAGGCGTCCACCATGCAAGTGTAGATGAAGCTTCTTACTTCAATTGAGTAGATGAAAAGATCACAGGAACAACATGTAGTCCAATAGCAGATTACTGCTATCCAGAGAAATGTCATGGAGGTGACATAGAGACTCTAGCTGGTGCAGGATGAAGCATGCACGCTTTTTGAAGAGACCAAAGTCCAACGCTCGTAGATAGACCAATTGGTTGTGACAGTGGAACAACATCTGGAAGGGTCTGTTACTGAGCAGGTGATTTAGCAGTTTGTCGAGAAGGAATCTCTAGTGAAGAAGCAAGTCGAGTAAGCTCCAGCTAAGCTCAAGGCCTTTCAAGCAGCATTGCCCAGATCTAAGTGACTCGGGACAAGTCGCAGGTGAGTGTTGGGGGCCTTTTGGTCCTTGATCAAGTTTTGAGGAAACATTGGTCGTGTTTGACCACTTTTGGACTTCAACGGGATGTTCAAAGATGGAGCACCCAGGAGGAGCAGAGATCATGGGATCTCACTCATTTTGCGAGCTTGTGGACCCAGCAGAGGGTTCTAGGGTTTATGTAATGGGTATGGGATGTCCACTCATGGGTTTACCCATGTTTTAGGCATTTGTATAAATGTATAAATAAGTATCTAGGGATGTAAGAAGTACTATAATCATCGTAGTGCATAACTACTAGTGGATAAGTGCATAGTAGATTAATATTGGATCAGTTCAAGAAGTTGTAAGTGCTTTGTGCAGACAAACTGTGTAAGGCTTTGTGCTATCAAGCATTTGGCTCTATGCCTTGACCTGATTTTGAGGAAGGTGGATCTAGTGCATTGTGTGCAGATAACCTGTCCACTGTAAAGTTGGGATCTGTGGCTTTCTGCACAAGAGAAAAAGAATGTAAAGAGCCTAAAGGCTAATAAAGAAGAAGAAGAAGTTGGTGGACGTAGCCCTAAAATGGGGTGAGCCACATATATCCTGCGTTGATGTGCTTTGTGAAATGTTGTGATGTTATTTATGTTGTTTATCTCTTAGTTTATTGATCTTTATATATGTTGGATGGATGTATGGATGATTATTGCTATATTGATGGTAAATGAATGCTAGATCTGATCTAATGTTATGTGCTGAGTGATGGGAAGTACTTTATATTTATTGTTACTGAGTTGATCTGTATTAATGTTTTCATCTGTGATGTGAATGAGATTCCAAAACTAATGTATATTGTTGTTTAATTGTTGTATTAACTTTTGTAATCATAGATCTATGTCCCATCTTGGTTGTATACATCTGAGTCTTACAACCCCCCCTGCCTCTACCTCGGGTGAGACTTCATTTTCTTCGCAGGTGTTGCTGAAAGGGCTGGTAGTTAGGGTTTTTTTGGTGCACTATTGAAGTGTTGAAACCTGGGTATGCCCATGTTCCAAAAACATTCATGAGTGGAGGAGAAGAATATGTTTAATCAAAGTTCCTCTTCCTAATCAATTGTTGGCCGAGTGGTTTACCAAATCACTCATTGGACCTATCGCTCATGATGTCACCATGGGTGGTGTTGTCACTGAAGAGAAGGCGATTAGTCGTTCTTGGTATCTCGATCTTGTTTATTTGCAAACGGAAACACTTTACAATATGATCCCTGACGATCCTCATCCTTCCATAAACCCTACCCCAAAACCTCCAACAACTTCTCATGATGTTGATGGTGTGATTGGCACCTTCCATGATGAGACCCAGTCAATGCAATCTAGTCACACCAATCCCAAACCTAATAATTCTAATGCACAAAATACTCCTTCTCCTACACCTTCCACCAGTAAGAATGTCGAAGTTAATTTTGTTCAATCCACACCTATCGAAAAGAATCAAAATAAAAAGAAAAGGAAGGGTAAGAACAAGGAGGACAAGAATAATAATCCACAATATGATAAATCCAAAACACAAACCACTAATGAGAGAGACAGACATAAGCCTCGTTACCCATGCTTTATTTTTTGTGACGATCATTACATGAAATATTGTCCAAGATGTGTCGAGGCTACTAAGTTCCTCCAAGGGAGTGGAAGACCTCCTACACTCGTCATTTTGTCACAACCTTTCCCTTCTCAGCAGGAAACCCAATTGGTCATTCATGACCAAGATACCCCTTCTACCTCTTATTATGTCCTTATGTGTACTGGTCGTTCTAAAAAGAGCAAATTTGCAGTAGCAACTCAAGAAAAAGATTACTCTCCGTTAAAAGAGAACGTTGATGATATGCCATCTTCTTTGGTCCAACCTTCTCCTTCAACTTCACCTCCAAAAGGTCTTGTTTGTCTCAAAGGACTGGGTCTCGATATAGTCCTTCACCCTCTTCCCAAGGGCATTGTTCGAAATTCTATGTTCAATCCTCACGCACGTGTTGCACAAAACTACAGTATTGTAGAAGACCTTGTGCAAGCACACTCTTCCATGTCATCTCTCAAAGTCCTTCAAAGTTGTCCTACTCAACGGAAGGCACTATTAAAGGCCATCAGTGGAATTGATCCCACAAATACTAATCTCATAATCTTTGACTTGGAATATCATGTACCAAGGCTTCCTCCTCAGTTAACATTCCAGATCTAAGTTGTTGTTGAAAAAAAAAATATATGTAGAATTGTTATTGACGAAGGAGCCTCGAATTCTGTTATGTTCATTACTTGTTGCAAATACATTGGCTCTCCTACCCTCACTGAATCACACAATACACTTAAGGCTTTCAATGGTATAGGATTTAAAACCTGTGGTGTTCTTCCCTTGTTTTCTCTTACGTTGGAAGGTAAATCGGTCAATTTCAAAGTTGAGGTTTTTGATGCACCTCTTGATTATGACCTTTTACTTGGTTGTAGCTGGATTGATTCCATGCATGTAGTTGTGTCTACTCTTTTCCATGTGGTACGTTTCCCACGCAAAGGAAAGGTCGTTACTATTGACCAACTGGACTTCTTTAATTCTAATTCTCGTACTAGAAACGTTCATTTCATCTCAAAGACACCCCCTGGTTACAAGAATGTCGGAGTGCATCTTCTGAAAGATTCAACTTTGATGGGTACATTTCCAATCCCACCACCCGATATTGTCCCTCTTTTTGTTGCCTCTATTAACATGATATCCACCACCATTCGTGAAACCCCTGTATCATATGACCCATGGATAGTACCTATCCCTGGTGATTACCCTCGTTACAGTGACAAGATGACTTTAAGTACAGTTGAATCCTCTTACCAATATATTCAATCAGCATCCCCCTTCCCTCATTCTCTCTATGATTCATCTCTTGATTTGTTTCACGTGATATTTTCTACCAATCAGATGATCATTTCAATCATGTCTATGGCAGACACTCACTAGGACGATGGGCATCATCGCTCCATTATCTTTCTAGAATGTGACACCATAGAGCGTTACCAACGTATTTTGACTCTGTCAACCGTTGTAGTTATTTCTTCAATTCCCGAGTCATCACATGATGTTTTGTACGAAGGGAACTTGAGAAACATTTCACCTACAATCCCTCTCGACATATAAATTAAACCCAGAGTAGTGGATAATGTTCATATTGGAGCCTCTTTTTCTACTGACAAGGTCCATGAGTATAAATCCCTTTTCCAAGAATTCCATGAATTTTTCTCTTGGAGTTACGAAGAGATGTCAGGTATCGATCCTGATATCATTGTACATGAAGTTAATACATACCTGAACACTAAACCCGTTCGCCAAAGAATTCATCCAATGCACCCACCTAAAGATGCTTCTATCAAGCTTGAAGTTGAAAAACTTCTTAAAGTTGTCTTTATCTATCTTATGGCTTTGAATGATTGGGTATCCAGTCTAGTTCCGATGAATAAGAAATAAAGTACCATCCGTGTCTATGTAGATTATAGGGACATAAATAAATATTTTCCTAAGGAAAATTACACAACCCCTTTCTTCAACCAAATCATTGATGACTGCGATGGAAGTGAAATCTTCTCTTTAATGGATGTTTTCTCTGACTATAATCAAATTGATATTTTACCTGCAGACCAACACAAGAATGCTTTTATTTTCCCTTGGGGGACCTTTGCCTACCAGAAATTACCCTTTGGTCTCAAGAATGTTGGCACGACTTTTCAGCATGCTATGTCTTATGCTTTCCATGATATTAATCACATCAAACAACCTTATCTTGATGATCTACTAGCGCGTTACCTGCGTCGCTAAAATCACCTGATGAATTTGAGGTCCATTTTCATACGTTGTCTTTATTATCGTATTTGCTTAAATCCACACAAATGCATTTTTTGTGTGGAGTTCGATCGACTTCCTGGTTTTATTGTGTCGATACATGGGATTCAAGTAGACCCGTTTAAGTTTGAGGCTATTATTAATCTACCTCCTCCTTCCACTTTACGCCAGATCCAAAGTTTGCAAGGGAAGGAAAACGTTTTACGTCGTTTCATCCCCAATTATGTTGAACTGACGAAAGGATTCAATCAATTACTCAAGAAAGTGTTAGAGCAAGATTTTCCTCACCCTATGAAATCTTGCAGAGAGGGCCTTATTCCAATTCCGTATGCATACTTATCTTCCCTGTTACTAAATTCTAGAGACAAAAATATAAATTTTTCCACTTGTACGCATCTTGCACCCTATACATCAAGTGTATATGTAGGTTGATCTACTACAACCTTTGTACATCAGGATTTGTGCCAGAAAATCAAAAATAAATGTTGGCTTTCCATGTCATGACAGTAGATCTATGATCCTTGTCCTTCAATATACTAGAAATTTTTTGACTCGGCCCTTCAGTTGCATTTTTAAAGCTACAAAGAAGCCAATTATGAGTTGTGGAAAAGGAGAAGGAATTCAACTTTCAGAGCAAAGTTACTATGGAGAAACTATTTACGTCATATTGAGTCAGCATCCCTTCGTCCTTTAAGTCTGAACAATGTGTTCAGCCCCAAATCTCTTCCCTTATTGATGGAGAACCTCATTATCTCCCTTATATGAGATTTCCTTTCCTGGAGGATTGAAGTGGTGCAGGCCCAGCTGGAAGGAACTTAGGGTCTGTAATATTTTCACTTATGGCGATCATTTATTAATAGAAATACTATCTTCCCATCCAATTGGTGTCTTGCAAATATATGAATTATCATCCATGGGCATATTTGTTATGTATATTGATGGATTGTGTTATCTAATGTGTTGACCCTTTATATTTCCACCATATGCTTGTTTTGCTTGTTTGTTGAGAACTTGTTGTAGGTATATAGATTTGGGCCGATGTGCTCAATAATGGACATCATCAAACATTTGGATGAGGTAGGATCCTTTCTTATCTCCCTTTCACATTGATTTATATAGCATATCATTGGAATAGAATTGATTTTTGTAGTCATTTCTATTTGTTGTGGTTCACCCTAGCCATAGAGAGATTTTACTCATAATAGAATTGGCGACCATACTGGGAATGAATATTATTTCTTAGGGTTTGAAGTACTTTTTGTTGATTAAAGTTGGTTGTCATTGATGTCAACCCTTGAAGAAATCCCCATAGCACAAAGGCTTGGGTAATGGACCCAATATTGTTTGATGTAAATATGACTCATCATTTTTTTTTCATGGTTGATAAGAAGTAAATATGGATGAACTCCAAAGTGGTCCCCTTATGGTGAAATCCCTCATGGGAAGACGCTTTGTGGAGTAAGATAACCCATGATTAATTATGGAATAA
>JZKD02S1892799.1:568993-582362 GCA_000966675.3 Picea glauca | reverse complement strand
AACCCTTGGAATGTGGAAGGTGCATTTGTAAGGCCAAAAGGCATGACCAAAAATTCATAATGGCCTTCATGAGTTTGGAATGTTGTTTTTGGGATATCTTCTTCCTTCATTCTTAACTGGTGATACCCTGAATGGAGATCCAACTTTGTGAAATAGATTGCTCCATGTAGTTCATCTAACAATTCATCGATGACGGGAATAGGAAAATTCTCTTTAATAGTGATCTTGTTGATCTCTCTATAATTTGGACACATACGCCATGAGACATCTTTCTTGAATACCATTACCACCAGTGAAGAGTAAGAACTTTGGCTAGGTCTAATAATGCCAGCCTCTAACATTTCTTCAACCATGCACTCAATTTCAGTCTTCTGGGCGTAAGGGTATATGTATGGCCTGATGTTGGGAGGAACACTCCTAGGAATTAGGTGAATATCATGATCATGATTTCGAGTGGGTGGAATACCTTTGGGAATATCTTCAAATACTTTGGAATGCTTATCAATGATCCCTTGGATATCTAGAGGAATAGATGTCTTAGATGTTTGAACATATAGTGAGAATAGTTGTGCAATAACACCTTGATGCCCCTATTTCAATAATTTTGTCATGCCATTAAAGATTATTACCTTACTGGGTTTCCCTGTGATACCTCTTAACTCAAATTCTTTTCCTTCCAATGAAAATTTCATGAAAAATTATTGAAACTTAAAAGCTACCATTCCTAATGATTGTCACCATTGTATTCCTAGTACAACATCAGCACCACCCATGGGTATAGAAATCATTGGACTATTAATTACATATTCCCCCATAGTAAGATTGATCTTATTTCATTTTCCTGAGCAATTGATAGTTCCTCCATATGTGATCATTACTTGAAACTATGGCGTTGGATATACAAAGCAATTAAGAGCCTTGGATAGTTTATAGTGAATGAAATTATGAGTATTGCCAGAATCAATTAGGAATATTACCTTTTTATTTTTTATATATCCTTCGATCTTGAGAATTTTAGGAGTGCTAATTCCAGCCAATGCATTACACAATATAGTGGGAGTTAACTCTTCATATGAACTTGCTTCTACGTTTTCATCTTGAGATGGTTCTTCTTCTTGTTCTTGTTCTTCTTCCTCTTCACAATTTATGTAGAATAATTTATTCTCACCACACTTATGTCCCTTATTGTACTTGTTGTCACAATTAAAGCATAAACCTTTTTCTTTTCTTTCCTCCAATTGTGGAGGTGTCAACCTTGTAGGTTGAGGTGTTTTAGAAGAATGAGAATTATTCTCTCTAGGGTTGTTAGGATTGGTCCTTCTAGTAGCCATAGCCATATTTTTACTTTCAACATTTCTTGCCACCCTAAATGCATTCTCCAATGATTTGGGTTTCCAAAGGCGAACCTCATGTTTCATGTTATGCTTTAAAGTTAATATGAATACATCAATCAAGTGCTCATATGGAATATCTATTACCTTTATGTTCAATCTTTGGAAGTTCTCAATGTGCTTTGTAACTAAACCTGTTTTCTTGAGATTTATCAATCGGCTAAAGAAGGTATTGCTCCTTGTATCCTCATAGTGTGCTATCATTTCTTCCATGAAAATTTTCCATGTGACGAGTGATTTGTGAGAACAAAGTCATCAATACCATATAAATTGATTAGGTTCTAAATATAAAGAAACAATTTGTACCTTTTGTGTATGTGGCACATTATGTGGATCAAATAATTTCTCCATATGAAGTATCCATGTGATTGGTTCCTTGCCATCAAACTTCCTCATATCGATCTTAGGAACATGGTTGGTCTTCAACCCAAAGTTGGAGTTTCTCCATTCTTGATTCATATTCCTTGTGTCCTCATCATGAATTTCATTGAACACATTTTCACTTTTAGGTGTCCTCTCTATTAGGAAATTTTCCGTTCCTTACATGATCTCCCTTTTTAAACCATCCATATTAGTATCCATTATTACCTCCAATTTAGCTTCAGTTGAATCCATCATCTCTTGTAGTTCATCTTTTGTCACTATCTTCTTTTGTAATTCATTTATGTCCCTACGCATTTCTTCACCTTCATCAATAGTCCAAGTAGGAATTTCTGAAGGCTTATTTGGTGTAGAAGTTCCCTTTTTGGGTGGCGTGTTGGCCAAGTATCACTTTTAAACCTTGATTTTGAGGTGGTTCTGTTAGATAATATTTATTCTATTTTATCTCTAAAGTTTCAGCCCTTCTGGGTATGAAACTTTACTTTTTGTAGTTCTCTGATATTTATTCTCTACAATGCCACAGTTCTGATCTAAATTGGATGTGCCAAGTGTAATTTACGGTAATTTCCCCACAATTTGTTGATTTTTGGCCTTTCCAGGAGATCTACTTGTATAGCGTGCCCCGCACAAAATAATTGATATAAAATTTTGAAAATTGTACCAAAAATACTAAAGATTATCCACTATCCAATGCAACTAGTCTCACTTAATTTAGATACAATAGAAAGAAGTTATGATTGTTTTACCTGGAACACCTTCTTGAGACTGGCCAATAGGACTAGTCAAATATCCTATCTTCCATATGATGTATCTACAAATTTAGTATGACCCAGAAGATGAACATATTACCACATATACCTTACTATTTTATGTGAATACCCTCCAAAGTTTAGGGTTTGAAACGTTACAGAAATGTTTTTATAGAGAAAATTACGCAATGACTTGGTTAAGGACGATTCTAGAACCCTATCTTGCACAGGCTGCATATCCAAAAGTATAAGGCTTCAGAAGATAAAATTTTAACTCAATGTACCTTGATCTGTCTACTAAATATCCTCCAAGTCATTCTTTTTGAAAATTTTTAGAAAAATTTTTATAGAGAAAATTCCATGGTTTCTCAGATGTAGCAGCAAAACCCTAAGACATTGAGCTCTGATACCATATGTTAAGAACCAAATGTCAATATAGCATAGAAAAACCTCAGAATAAGTGTTCAACACCTTGAAAAAGAGATAAATTTAGATAATAAGCCTCTTCTAGGGGAAAACCTCTTTATGCCCACATAAATGTACAATTACAAGATGATTCCAAATGAAAATGTCTCCTTCGTATATATAGGAGACTAGGAGGTATAATTACAACTAATGGACTAAAGAAGACATAAATAAAATAACATTACTAATGTAATATGCCCCAATTAAGGGGTGACAAGCCATTATTTAGGGCTTAACACTTAACCCCGTTACTATGCATTCTCTTCAACCTACAATTGAATAAGCATCCACACCAGTGCAATATCTATTCAACCCTACTCTCCTTGAAGAGAGTGATGCGCCTCTTAGTCATGTCCTCAACATTCCTAACCCCACTCCTTCTGAACAAGAGAGATTTATTCTTCCCCCGAATTCTCTCTCTCCAAATCCTGACAAAGTTCCCTTCAATTTGGATGACCTGATGGGGAATCCCATACCTCTACCTATGTCTTTTCCATTAAGAGACATTATTCGAACTATCACGAAGAATGTATCCTCCGTTATTACTTTCTCCTCCTGGACTTGGAGGGCCTTGGGTTTTCCCAAGCTCTTGTCAGCCATTCGTGAAATATTGACTTTCCGCAAATGACCAAGACAGGAGCCTTGGCCTCCCCCTTTACATGTCAAGTAAGACACCAAAACGAGTTTTAGTTAAGATCTTTTCTGACTCATATAAAAACTAAAAATATTGTTGAGTGATTTGTCCCTTTCACACTCATTAAATTGGATTTGAAAGTTCATGAGTCTTAGTTGAGCTCTTTTTTGACTCATTATCAAAAATGGCAAAGATTTCCAAGTAAACTTGTCATTTTCACACTCACAAATTGGGTTTGAAAAGATGTCTATTTGGCACAAGTTTACCCCATTTTCACACCAAGTAGACTACAAGACATAAAAAATGATATTTTTTGGTGTTAAGTTGTGATTGCATCTCATGCCCTCGCTTGCAGTATTGAGCCTTTAGCCGGTTCTTGCTTTGCATTATAAATCGTTGCCTAAGAAGTTTTTCATCCTCAACCAAGCAAAGCCTTGTTTATATCCTTCACAATTTAACACCCTATAACCTAGAGGAAACATCACCACAAGTGTCCATCTCCCGCATGCATTTCCTTGCATTAATCATAGGTATGTTAACCTACTGGAACTAGTTTTGCTTACTTGTGAGACTCGTTTCCTCCTCTATATCATAGCATTCATTTGTTATGAAAAAAAAAAAAAAACGGGTGGGAAGGTATACTATATTATAGTTGGCAGCAGTCGTGGTCGCCTTTGAACAGAGAACAAAATTATTGAGTCCTTGTGTCATCGTAATTTTTGGTTTAGCATGGCCTTAGGAAGTTGATCTCGTTACAGAGTTTTCTCTATCAAATGGTTACTCTTCTAATCCTTGTAGAGAACGTTATTGATATCCCCTGTATCTAATAGTCATAGCATTGAGTCTATACTACTGGAGTGCACCATGTGTCTCATGCTCTTTTTCAAAAGAAGTATATCAACCGGTGTTGTCCACTCCTCAGAAGACTTGACTTTGCATGTCAGACATAACCTCAGTTTGTCTCGGAATCACATGATACTATGGTCTTATCATGCACCCTAGCCCTACTTTCATCATTGGTAGGTCACCTTGAACCTAAAAATAGGCATTTCATCATTGGTCATTGACTGGGTGGTTTCCCATGTGTTCGACGGCAAGACATCTATTCACACTTTGGGATTCGTGCAGTGTCTTGGATGCCATTAGCCTTATTGGTGGTTTCCTTGCCTTTATCAATAGATTTCATCATAGGCTACTATTCAAGGGGTCTTTTTCATATACCACTTTCATTTGGTACATGCGAAAGACGCATAGGGTCGTTGGTTCGTGAACATGTTCTTCATCCGATCACCACCAAATCATGAAGCTCTTGCTTTGTTCCGTGTACTGACTAATGAAAGATGCCTTACTGCTCTCCTTTTAGTGGGTCTCTTTCGATCGACTTCAGCTCATTTATTCTGGATATGGAACCTAGAGTTTTATGAGTACCTTGAGGCTTGGAGTCATTAGTGGTAGGCTCTCTTTCCATTGAAAGATGGGGATACATCAATGTCTTTTGATCAATGTATTTCTCAAGTGTTGGACATCGACTCCTTTATTCACACTTGAAGGAATGTACTCGGTGCCTTGATACCTACTTTCATCATTGGTAGGTTATCTCGCATTTGTTAACGGTATACCTCAATCACCAGTAATCAAACAATGTCTCATTATGTTCTACCTCAACTCCTTTATTCACATGATGTAGACTTTCACCTTGGAAGATAGTGCAGAAGACTTGAAGACATCACTATGTGGCTGCAAATTTCTTGATTTGTTGCTTCCCTTTCATTGGACCATCACCTATTCGACTTTAGTGATCATGGGAGATCAGAGTGTACTCCTTGGTATACATATATCTTCATTTTGGTTTTGAGACTGGTTTCACTGGGCCTTCTTCATGACTATGACATCTTTCGACACATAACCACATTTGTATTTTCCTATTCATAGCCAAAGACACTTATTTGGTATATTTTCCACATGGATTTGCATTGTATTCTTGGAAGCCATGTATGCAAAGTCAGTACAGAATTAATGAGCAATCAAGTTCATCCAACTAGTTCTCTACCACTCCACTCCTGGGTTATTTATAATGCATTTCATCCATCGCATATACTCCTCTAATCTCACACATTAGGGGGCACTTTTTATAGCAAGATTTTCCTCACCATTGTTATCTTGCACAGAGGGCCTTTTTCCATTTCCCTATGCATTCTTATCATCCTTTTTTGATGAATCCAGAGATAAAAATATACATTTTTCCAGATCTTTGGCCTTCCATATACTAGAAACGTTCCAACTCGACCCTTCAATTGCATTCTTAAAGCTATAAGAGCATAATTTTGAACTATGGAAAAGGAGATAAAACATTCAACTTTGAGAGCAAAGTTACTCTGGAAAAATTACTTCATATTGAGTCTACATCCCTTTGTCCCTCAAGTCTTTTAGCCCCCAATCTCTTTCGCTATTGTTGAGAGAACCTCATTGTCTCTCTCCTTTGAGCTTGCCTTTGGTGGAGACCCAGTTGGAAGGAACTTGGTTTCTTGGTTTCGAACCGTGCCGACATGGAAGTCTATAATGTTGTCACTTCTGCTGATCAATTATTAAAATAAATAATCATTTCCTGTCCTATTAGTATTGTGCAAATATATGATTATTATCCATGGGCATGTTTGGAATTTTTATTAATGGATTGTGTTATATGATGTGTTAACCCCTTTATATTGTCACTATATGCTTTCTTCGTTTGTTTGTTAAGAACTTCTTGCAGGTATAAAGTTTTGGATCGAAGTGTTCAACGATGGACCATCATCAAACATTGGATTGAGGTAGGCCTCTATCTTATCTTGCACATTAGTTTATATAGCATATGATGGAAGTGAGTTAATTTCTACAGTTATACCTATCTGTTGTGGTTTACCCTTGACCATAGAGAGTTTTTCCCTCATAACAACGAGGTTGCGCGAATTTGGTTGAAGGGATATCCCCCCGATACCTTCCTAGCGTCAGATATATTTCTAGGGATGTATTCATATCTGCGGATCTTGTTATTTACCTTACCTCTATGAAAGGAAGTGCTTTCAAGGTTTTGGGCTTTGCTACCCTTCCTATACGGTGGACTTGACTTACAACTTCTCACCTATGCATCAATTATATAGTGGTTTATTAGTTTCTTGACTTAGGTGTCTCATAGGTTACTTGCAGGGGTTATTTTGTAGGTACCCTGGGTCAGGTAAGGGTCAGACAACACACAGCCTTTATGGAGGATTACCTCTTCGGGGGGATCTGATCGACTGGCTGTTAAGCCCACGAGGGCCCTTATAACTGATTTTGTTACCTTCGATCTTTAGCAGGGAGTCCCAAGCCCCTCTTGGGAAAGACATACCCTCTTTAGGGAAGGAGGCCACTCAGCCACTTTACCTCGTTTGTATGCATATTGGTCATTTGATTTTTGGTGTGCTCTTCGATTACTAGTCAGACTGAGGGGTCTATATTGAGTTGTCGTTATCATGAATAATGGAGTCCCTTTTTCTCCCTCATTTACTGCTACCCACCCCATGATGCCTATTAATTTCATGGGGACGAATCCTACCTCTTTTCATAATGGTATGCAGAATTATGACGCTCAGTCCATGCCTTGGGTCTCTAATAATTTTTCTCATGGTATGTCAGACATGTCTTCACACTTTCCATCCTTTTTATGACCTCCTTATGCGAATCCAAGTTTTGGGTATGGGGCCAAGATGCCTTCTTATTATCCTTGTTTATTTGGTGGGAGTCATATCCCTCAAACAACTCTTACAGTAGGAGGTCAGAATATTCCTTCCTAAGAATCCACTTTGTGATAAGTAAGTGCCCAAATAGGCAATCATTATACTTATTACATTGTCCACTTATCCTTATCTCATTATGTCAGTTCCTACGAACATTATTCCCATGGTGGACATCCATCTTTCCTCTGGTGTTTCATCTAGGGAAAGTTATTTTTATAGTATGGGAAACCCCCTTCACAAAGTTCCTTCAACTGGGGGTAACATGTATCCTCAATCGAATAATCCTTATCATACTTTTGTCTCTTCACAGACATCTAATTTAGTTTCGACTCCCTTAAAACCCTTTCTAAATCAGTATGGAGGAGGATATTATCCTACCGGACAAGGACAGGGTGTAAGCCAGGATCCTTCCAAGCCTGCAATTTATAAAAACCAATCTTTCCTTGGACCCTGATCTCAAATATCATCAACCTCTTATAGTCATGTTGGATATTGGTCGACGACCTCTGCAAATCATGTTGAAGACCAAAAACTATCCACTGCAAGTCATGATGAACTAGCCACTGCAAGTCATGATGGGGGCACAAGTCTCGTCACCGCTAATCACACTGCACATACATCACCAACCTCTGCTAGTCATGTTGGCGATTTTTCACCAGCCACTGCAAGTCATGCTGGGGGCATTCATACAATTGAGAAGCCTAGACGTGTTAGACGTAAGGCCATATTCCTTTCCAGGACTTGCGAAGGAATTCACCTTACTCATTTGTGTCCAGCTACTACCGGGATACTGGAAGCATGGTTCTCACTTGAGGGCCCTTCAAATATTGCTTCATTTGTGGTTTCCCCACACTCTGTTCCTTCTTTGGTTGATACAGTAGTCATGAGAGGGGGGGTGAATCAGTAATAGCGTAATTATAATACATTTTTTCCAAATAATACAAGTGTTATATCAATGTAGAATTATTATCCAATAATGAGCAATAAGAAATGAAAAATCACACACATACACAGTACACCAGTGTTTTACATGGAAACCCAAAACGGGAGAAAACCACAGAATTTTTTTTCTTATATGTCTTGAAGAATTACATTCATTGGAAGCACCAAATTCCTTTTTTTTCTAGTTGCAACTGGAAGGAGGCTCCAACCCCCTAGATTCTCAGGATACAACCTGAGGGAAGCTCCAACTCCCCAATTCTCTGGCTACAACCAAAAGGAGGCTAGAACCCCCTAAGTTCTCTGGATACAACTAGAAGGTGGCTACAACCACCTTTCCTTACCCCATCCAGCCGCCTTGAGGTATAATTAGAATGATGGAACCACTTTCACACTATCACTATGAAATATATCGTTGTAAACATGTACCAATAAAACAGAACCATGCATCAACCTGTACCAAACAATCTATAATCAACTTGTACCATAAACAAGTGCAACCAACCATGTTCCAAGTATGTACCAATCATTTGTCAACTACTCATCAACTATGACTCATCAATATGTACCAACACCATCAACTGCGCACCTCATGTATCTGCCAACTAATCAACTACTTGTCTCAACCATGTACCCAACTTGTAACTCAACCAAAATCCCTCATCAATTTCATCATCCAAATATGATTTATAACTCTATAATAGACCTGGTTTATATGATCATAGACCTTCAAACATTCCTTAACTTTAAACAACAAGAGACTATCATTTACATCAAACTTTTCTTTAGTCTCACATGACTAGTTTTGGATTAATCAACAACCCTGACTTGAAATAATCATAACTTTGTACATGTAATGATTAAATATCTAAAACTGATACAAAATGTTCTTCAGTGTGTTTTATGCAATTCCCTCAGGTGTCACTACTTGGAACCTCTCAGAAAATTAGTTATAGAAAAAATGGCATACCTTGTTGAATTATGGATTATTCTAGAAAGTGACATTGTAGAGCATGCCCCGCACAGAATATTTGTTGAATCGATCTGAAATTATTACAAAACAAACTAAATATAGTACTCTAACCAACACATTTGATCTTACAGAATTTGGATCTGTTAGGAAAGATATATGACTTTTTTACCCAAAACACATGTTTTTGACTAGTTTCAGGACTAGCCACAAACCCTATTTTCCACGGAGTGTAACTCAAAAAATACAACGACCCATAAGATGAATTTTTTAACACAGATACTTGGATATGTTTCCTCAATGGCATAGAAATTTCAAGGTCTGAATCATTATAGAAAGAACATTATTGTGGAAATGGTGAGATGACCCGTAAATAACATACCTTAGAAAGCATCATCAAAATAATTTATCCTTCCTTGAATTATGGCCTTATTTTCTACACCTTCCCTCAAAAATTAGTCTTAGATATACTTTGATTACCTCAGAAACCTATAGGTATTCAATATTCTCAAGTGTGATTTAAATGAGAGAGTCTTTCCTCTTATTTATACTCTCCAAGTAGCTTCCTTAAAAACATCTTCTAGGTCACTTTTCCCACTTTGGTTATTTTAGGGTTAACCCACTTCTAATTTCTCCATTAAAATTATTATTTAAACAATTGATTGTGTATTCACTTTGAATTATAGTTCACTCATCACTTCACTTTATTATTTACCTTTAAAAACTCTTAAACCACTTTGACTACTTTGACCTTTCCGGGCTTCTAGATGACATATGAGGGTCCTCCAACTTTGTAAGGCCATAATTCTCAAACCGTGAGGAGTTATGTGAGGTTCCACATACCACCAGAAATGGAATGAAATGTACTATCCATATAGAATAGTATTACCTAAAAATATATCAAAACTCATACCTTTATTTATCAAACAAACTTGGGTCCATTACCCAAACCTAGGTTCTCCAACTTCTCATGGCCATAACTCTTTAATCGTGAGGAGTTATGTGACGTTCCACATACCACCAGAAATGGGATGATAAGCACTATCAATATAGGATAGTTTTAGTGAAAAATTCATTGGCATTCATGTCATTATTCCACAAATAAGCATGGGTTCTCTAACCATACTTCTAGGATAACTCAATCCGCAAAGCGTCTTCCCATGAGGGATTTCACCATAAGGGGACCACCTTGGAGTTCATCCATTTCTAATTTTTATCAATCATGACAAGAAAATAACGAGTCATCTTTACATCAAACAATATTGGGTCCATTACCCAACCTTTGTGTTACAGGGCTTTCTTCAAGGGTTGACATCAATGACAACCAACCTTAATCAACATTGTCGACCTTGTTGTCTCACATCTTGTTCAACCAGTGGTTGTTTCGATGCAATATTCAACCAACACCTCTTCTATGTTTGAGGGTGATGCATCTCTTGACCTTGTTGTCTCACATCCTGTTCAACCAATGGTTGTGTCGATGCAATCTTCGACCGACATCACTCCTATTTTTAGGGGTGATGCATCTCTTGACCTTGTTTTATCACATCATATTCAACCAATGGTTGAATAAGTGGTCATACTGATCCAATCTTTGGTCAACCCCACTCTTCTCTTGGAGAGTGAAAATTCTAAGGGATTGGTCGTGTCGATGAAATTTTTGATCGATCCCTCTCTTCCGGTTCTATTTGTATACCTTTTATGCCATGTCCTTAGGATTTTTAGTGCTATACCTTCTGCACAAAAGAGAATCCCAATCTCTTCGAGTATTCTTCCTCCAAATCCTAGAGTGGTTTCCTTTGATTGGAACGATCTTGTAGAGCCTCAACTTCCTTCTTCTACACCCTTCTAGATAAGGGGAATTATTTGATATATTGTAGATAAGGTAACCTCTGCAAGTATTTTATCCTCCTCGACTTGGAAAGATTTAGGTTTTCCCAAGCTTGTGTCAGCTCTTCGTAATTTGTTGACCTTTCATAGTAGTCCTGCATGGGAGCCTTGGCCTAGCCCATTACATGCTTCTCAAAACAAAATCCACGAGTTTAATTTAAAATCTTTTTCAACTCGTCTATAAAAAGAGAAAATATTGTCGAGTGATTTGTCCCTTTCGCACTCGTTAAATTGGACTTGAAAGGTCATGAGTATTAGTTAATATCTTTTCTGAATCATTTTCAAAAAGAGAAAATATCTCCAAGTGAACTTGTCTCTTTCACACTCGTAAAAATGGTTTTGAAAAGACGTCTATTTGGCACAAGTTTATCCCTTTTTCAAACCAAGTATACTTAAAGACATAAAAAATGACATTGTTTGGCGTTAAGTTGTAATTGCATCTCATGCCCTTGCTTGTAGTATTGAGCCTATAGTTGGTTCTCTCTTTGCGTTATAAATTTTTTCCTCGGTAGTTTGCATCCTCAACCAAGTAGAGCCTTCTTTATATCCTTCGCAATTTGACACCCTATACATAGGAGGAAACATTCCCCTGAGTTTCCATCTCCCGCATGCACTTCCCTACATTGAGAAAAGGTACATTCCACTGCTGGAACTAGTTTTTCTTACTTGTGACACTCGTTTCCTCCTCTGTATCATAGAATTTATTTTTCTATGAAAAAATAGAAAAATACGGGTGGGAAGGGAGTATTATCTTGTATCAGCAACAATTGTGTCACCTTTGAACATATCACAAAATTATTTGAGACCATTCATCATAATTTTTTGATTAGCACAACCTTAGGAAGCTGAGATCGTTACAAAGTCTTCCTTACCGAATAGTTACTCTTCCAGTCCCTACAAAGAATTTCATTGATGCCTCTTGAATATCATGGTTTCATCGGTGGTTCTATGCTTCCAGAGTCATTCATATGTCTCATGCTATTTTTCAAAGGAAGTCTATCAACCTGTGTCAGCCACTACTCAGAACTCTTGACTTTGCATGTCGGCCATACCTTCATTTTTTCCCAGAATCACATGATATTGTAGTCATATCATGAACCCTGGCCCTACTTTCATCATTGGTAGGTAACCTTGAACCCAACAGTCGACATTTCATCATTGGTCATTGACTAGGTGGTTTCTCTTGTGTTCAACGGAAAGACATCTATTCACACATTTGGATTTGTGCAGTGTCTTGGATGCCATTAGCCTTATTGGTGGTTTCCTCACCTTTGTAAACTATTTTCATCATTGGTTGTTATTCAGAGGGTATTTTTCGTGTACCGCTTGCACTTGGAACACACAAAATATGTAGAAGGTCATTGGTTCATGAACATGTTCTTCATTCGATTTACACCAAATCATGAAGCTCCTTCTTTATACTTCGTCCTAGCTGATGAGAGATGCCTTAATGCTCTCCTTTAATAGGGTCTATTTCCATTGACTTCATCCCATTTATTATGGAAACAAGACCTAGAGTCTTATGAGTACCTTGAGACTTGCAGTCATCAGTGGCAGGCTTTCTCATTGTTGATAGTTGGGAATACATCAATGTCTCCCGATCGATGGATTCTTCAAGTGTTCGACACCGAATCCTCTATCCAAAATTGTAAGAATGTACTCGGTGCCTTGATACCTACTTTAATTATTGCTAGGCTATCTCATGTATGTTAACAGTATACATCAATAACCGATAATCAAACGATGTCTCATTGTGTTCAACCTCAACTCCTTTATTCACATGATGCAGACTTGAACCTTTGGTGGATTTTGTAGAAAATGTTAAGCCCTAACATTGTCCTATTACCCCTTAATTGGGGCATATTATATTAGTAATGTTATTTTATTTATGTCGACTTTAGGCCATTAGTTGTAATTATACCTCCTAGTCTCCTATGTATACCAAGGAGACAATTTCATTTTGAATCATCTTGTACTTGAACATTTAAGTGGGGTAAAAGGAGGTTTCCCCCTCAAACAGGCTTATTATCTAAAATTATCTCTGTTTCAAGGCGTTGAGTACTTTTCCTGAGGTTTTTTTATGCTAAATTGATGTTTGGTTCTTAACATATGGTATCAGAGCTCAAGGTCTTGGGGTTTCGCTGCTACATCTGAGACACCGTGGAATTTTTGCTATAACTTTTTTTCTACAATGT
>JZKD02S1892799.1:550080-564223 GCA_000966675.3 Picea glauca | reverse complement strand
TCTCCTATATATACCAAGGAGACATTTTCATTTTGAATCATCTTGTACTTGAACATTTAAGTGGGGTAAAAGGAGCTTGCCCCCTCGAAGAGGCTTATTATCTAAAATTATCTCTGTTTCAAGGAGTTGTGTACTTTTCCTGAGGTTTTTTCATGCTAAATTGATGTTTGGTTCTTAACAGAAAACTTGAAGACATCACCATGTGGCCGCGGCTCCCCTGAGTTGTTGCTTCCTTTCCATTGGACCAGTACCTATATGACTTCAGTGATCATGGGAGATCAGGTTGTACTCTATGGTATACAAACATCTTCAGATTGGTTTTGAGACTAGTTCTAATGGGCCTTGTTCATGACTATGACAGCTATTGGCATGTAACCGCATTTGTATTTTCCTATTCATGGCCACTAACACATGTTTGGTATATTTTCACATGGATTGCAGTTTATTTTTGGAATCCATGTATGCAAATTAATTAAAGAATGTAATTATCAATTGAGTTTGTCCAGTTGGTTCTCTACCACTCCACGTCTGGGTTATTCATAATGTATTTTGGCCATCGCAGATACTCCTCTAACCTCACACATTAGGGGGCATCTGTTAGAGCAAGATTTACCTCACCCTATGCAATCTTGGAGAGAGGGCCTTATTCCATTTCCCTATGCAGAATTATCTTCCCTGTTACTAAAATCCAAGACAAAAATAGAAAATTTTCCACTTGTACACATCTTGCACCCTATACAACAAGTGTATGCCTAGGATACTCCACTACAACCCACATACATCGAGATTTGTGCCAAAAAATCAAAATTAAATGTCGGGTTTCCATGTCATGACATGATATCTCTGATCCTTGTGCTTCCATATACTAGAAATGTTCAAACTTGACCCTTCAGTTGCATTTTGAAGGCTATAAAGAAGTCAATTATGAGTTGTGGAAAAGAAGAAGAAATTCAACTTTGAGAGAAAAGTTACTTTGGAGAAATTATTTATGTCATATTGAGTCTACATCCCTTTGTCCTTTAAGTCTAAACACAGTGTTCAGCCTCCAAGATCTTCCCTTATTGATGGAGAACCTCATTATCTCCCCTATATGAGATTTCCTTTGGTGGAGGATTGAAGTGGTGGAGGCCCAGTTGGAAGGAACTTAGTTTCTCAGTTCCAAACCGTGCCAACACAAAAGTCTGTAATATTTTCACATATGTTGATCATTTATTAATAGAAATACTCTCTTCTCATCCAATTGATGTCTTGAAAATATATGAATTATTATCCATGGGTGTATTTGTTATGTATATTGATGGATTGTGCTATCTAATGTGTTGAACTCTTATATTGCCACCATATGCGTGTTTTTCTTGTATGTTGAGAACTTGTTGCAGGTATATAGATTTGGGTCGAAGTGCTCAACAGTGGACATCATAAAACATCTGGATGAGGTAGGCCCCTTTCTTATCTCCCTTGCCCATTGGTTTATATATAACATATTTTTGGAATAGAGTTGATTTTTGCATCCATTTCCATCTGTTGTGGTTCACCCTAGCCATAGAGATATTTTCCTCATAACAAAAAGGTTACGATTTTATATGGGATGAGAATGGAACGAAAGCCTTCGAAGCTTTGAAACTTACCTTAACCTGTACGCCATTACTCTTTCCTCCTGACTATAGCCGAGATTACTTCCTTTACTTAGTTTCTTCAGACTCTACCATCGTCATGGTTTTAGTCCAAGAGGATGATTCTCATGATGAACATGTGATATACTATTTGATTCGGAGTCTCATGATTATCGAGACCAAAAACCTCCATGTGGAAAAATTGGCCTTAGCAGTTGTTCAAGTTGTCCAACGTTTTCGTCATTATATCCTACTACACATAACCACTATTATTTATAATTGCAACCATATGAAACATATTCTCACCCGAAAACTGCTAGGGGGAAAGTAATCCAAATGGATAGTTATTCTCCAGGAGTTTGACTTAGATTTTGAACTTTCTAAGTCCAAGAAATCTTTGGTTTTCGTCGAACTGATATGTGACCTTCTCTCCACTGAGACGAAAATGTGGTAGAGGATTACTTACCTAATGAATCCATTTTTCTTATCATTTCTGATGACGTATGGTACGGAGATATCATTATCTATCTCCAAACTCAAACTTTTCAGCTCGATCTATCTAGTGCGGATCGTTGTCGTATACGACATCAAGCCCACCAATACATCATTCTAGGTGATATTGTTTACTGTCGCGGTGTTGATTCCATTTTTTGAGGATGTCTCACTTATGATGAAGCTGAGAAAGATTTGAATGACTGTCACTCTAGAGCCTGTGACGTTCATATGTCTGGGTATGCCACTACCCAAAAGATCTGACGAGTGGGTTATTTATGGCCTTCTTTGTTTAAATATTACATCACTTTTGTTCAAAAATTCCATGCTTACCAAACTTATAATAACAAGATAAGATCTCATCCTTCTCCTTTACATCCTATAGTTTTCGTTGGTCCATTTTCCAAATGGGGAATTGACTTCATGACATATAAACCTGACTCATTCAGGGGACATGGATACATCATTGTAGTTGTGGATTACTTCACTAAATGGGTCAAGGTGATGGCTACATTTGATAACACCCGGAGAACTGCATCATTTTTCATATTCAATCATATCATTACTCGGTTTGGTATCCCTCAAGATATCGTTACTGATCACGATAGTCATTTTCAAAATTTCTTGATGTCTAAACTTACTCAAAATTTGGTTCTTCATTATGAAAACTCAACCCCCTATTATTCATAGGCCAATGGCCAAGTTGAAGCAATTAACAAATTTCTCATTAATATGATCTGACGGATGATAGGAATTCATAAGTCAACTTGGCACACGATGTTTTTTTCATCATTATGGGCCTATCAGACATTTCTTAGGTCTGCCATGGGATTCACACCTTTCCATATAGTTTATTGTATCCAGGCCATCTTGTCAATTGAATGTGAAATACCATCTTTGAAACTGGTCGTAGAACTTCTCCCCAATATCTTTGTCGAAGAAGAGAGTCTTTTGTGTTTAATGCAATTAGACGAAACCCATCGTGACGCTGCCCAAGTTATTGAAACTCATAAGAAATGTGTTAAATCCCAATACAACAAGCATGTCAAGCCACATGTTTTTTCTTAAGGTGATCTAGTTCTCCTCTACGAGAAGGATCGTGATTTTATAGGGGTCGATAAATTCGAGGCCATTTGGAGAGGTCCTTACATTGTCAAACGCACGTTGGAGAAGGTACCTTATGAGCTAGCCAATTATGATGGAATCCCTTTGAGTGAACCTAGAAATGGGATTTACTTAAAGAAGTACTATTCTTAAGTCATTTTTGCATGAGTGCTTTTACTTTTAGTGTATCATACTCTTGTGTTCTTTTTTGTTGTTTGGTTTCGACCTTCAGTTTCTTACCTTGCGTTGTGATTGGTTTCTAGATGTCAGTTTCTTCGCTACCCTATATTAGTTTCACTGACAGCGCTAGTCAAGGTACTCAGAACTTAGAATATGTTGCTTGGGAAATTTATGCACCTACGGATGAATTGATTAGTCTACATGGTGTTTCCCTTGCTCGTGCAACCAACAATATCATGGAATACAGTGTCGTCATCGAGTTATTAACCGACGTTGTATCTCTTGGAATCTGTCATCTTATTGTACGACTCAATTCATAGTTAGTAGTCTTACAGTTGAGTAACATCTACTCCATTCGAATTCCTACATTATTAAGGGTATATTTACGAATTCTCCTCTTGGAACATCATTTTGATTACATTTAGTATCAACACATTCATATATGTCTAAATACATTAACAGATGCATTGGCCAATTATGTGTTAGATAGACATTTGAGAAATTTATAAAATCCAATCACATTTTGTATATACAACAAGTAAGCTGGTAGAAGCCTCATATATATAACGATAAAATTTTTTACAAAAAGTTTTTTTGTCCAAAGACCAAAATATCAAAAATGTGAATCACATGGCTTCATATACAAATATATCATCAAGGATGCTTCTCGCGATAACATGCAACTTCCCGTGCTACTCTACGAAGTCGTCCACAGATGGAATAAGATATGCCCACTGTGTGGCACTGATAACACCTCAAGATATCATCAATAGAGGCATATGGGATGTCCATTGTTAGCCCCTCCAAGTTTTGTTCTATAGCCTCATAATCAGCAGTGGCTAATCCTGCTACCTTGACTCTCTCCCCTCACCTATGGATGGGGGATGAACCTGGATGTCCACGTGGTCCCACGTCTTCATCATCAAAGATCATTTTGATTAGTCATCATATAAAGAACATAAAAACATTTTATATTAAAAATCACAAAAGCATTATAAAAACAAGATGTACTTCTTACCTATGTTCCCCCATTGAGAACCTTCAAGAAGAACCCAGTCTGGATCACCTCACAAGTATAAGCTGACATATGCGTATTTGTCTAACATAAGCATCTGGGGCCTCAACTAATCAAAGAAAATGTAATTATACCTGACGATAGGATCAGTCACACGGCGTGTCATGAGGTCGACCCACCTCTTCATTCTTGGATCTTGTGGGGTAGGTATGCCCCACTCTACTTGTAGGCACAAGTTTGGAACCCTCTCTAAGAAGAAGGACACCAAAATCGACCCATATCTAAAATGTTTCAAGTCACCTCTCCTGCGCTTGGTCAACTATTTTTCCATGCTTCTGAGAACCCTGTCACTCTAGTTGAAAACTTGGGGCTCCATACATTCCAACGCATATTGTAAATCCCTCTGAAGAGACATATGGGGAGCTACACTCCCTACCATGAACACAATGGTGTAGAGGATAGTCTGTAAAGGTAAGTCACAAAAATCTCTTATAGCGACATTTATGCTATGCTTTTGAGTACTGTTAACACAATGTGCGTTGAAATAGTGGCTCATAGGTTCACCACCTCCTCTACTACCTGTTAGTGTAACTCGAGCCCCATGATGAGATAACCCAGTCAAGAAGTATATATCATTGATATATATCTTAAGAATGTGAGTTCCCACACGAAATACATGTTGGTCCACATCCCACATGTGAACTAAGCATTTGAGCAACCTCAACTGGGACCTCGTGCCCTGGACCTTGAAGAATTTTAGCAGTCCACACTGTTGGAGGGAATTTACCATTCTTGGGTCATTCTCGACAAACTTATATTCATCCTCATGCTCTCTCTCTCTCTCTCCATTCCAACATCCTTATTGTAGAAAACCTGAAATGGAACATAAAAGAGGGATTAGCATCTTGATATCTCTCTTGGAAACTTTTTATTGGCAGAAACATCAAAAATCATTTTTTGTTTTGCGCACGTTGCAGAATAGCTTGCTCATACAGTGTAGATTCGTCACACTACAGCTTAAAGGCCACCTACAACGACCCTAGTTCGTCGCAGGGCATGATACAGGGCACCTGCGACGACCTTCGTGCACAAGTAACCTTGAAAAATTGACTCAAAAAGACATTTCTAACCAATGAAAATAAAAAATTAATTCATGAAAAGTTGAAAGAGATGAAAATTACTTGTTCAATGGAGATCGTTCGTCAAATGACCAATTGTGCCTCCCGTAATCCACAGTGGAAGTTTGAGGTAAAATGGGGGTTTTGGAACAAATTTTGGGTGGAGTACTAATGAAATAGAAAAAAAAAACGTTTTTACCCATTCTTATTACTTTTTACTTTTTCATTGTTATTTTTTATATTATTTTATGTATTTAACCTAAACCCTAAAGTTCTAATGACATTCCAAGTGTTTTATTTTTCGCAGGTGAGAAATCTAGGAGTGGAATATTGAACAAGGATACAACTTTTGTGTTTGATTTTATGCATTTGTCATGTGTACAGATCCTTTTAGATTTTTTCAAGAAAAACTCTGAGCTTAGTTTTTTCTCTTTCTCATGCTCGTAAATCAATGAGAACGTAGCCGAGTATAATTTTGTCACTTTTTCGTACTCGTAATGGTAACATGAAAAAAAAAACCCATGGAGTATCCTTTAAGCTCTTTTCACGCTTCGTAAAAATGAAAAGATTGTCGAGCGACCTTGTTCTTTTCATGCTTGTAAAATTATTTGAAAAATTAATTTGATGAGAGGTAGGTTATAACTTTTTGGTCTCATCAGATTAACTTATGAAAAAGGAACTTGTAGAGTCCTCTTTAAGTGTTTTTTAGACTCTCTAAACATGAAAAAACCTCGAGTTACTTCTCTTTGGATTTGTTAAACAAACATCGAAAGACCCATATGGGACCGAACCACTCCATCTTAGGGTTAGTTAAATGTACTCTGAGGGACTCATCTGAAGGATGATCTTACATCAACAAGCATATGTTATCCTCCTCAAGCTTGCGTAAAAATAAATAGGTACTCGCCATAAATGGTGGGGGGAAATTTGGGAAAGAAATCTATCTCTATATCTGTGTTAGTGGCAGTAATAGTATCTCTTGAACATGACACCCCCCTTCATCATTGTATCCAGATTGGAAAATCCATTTGTCTCTCGTTTGACCACTCACATGTCCATATGTTGGGTCCTTCTTGAGTCAATGCTGTCAATACTATTGTTGTGTCATACATGTGTTCAAGAGATGTCCAACCTTAATAATAATTTTATCGAGTCACCCATATGCAGTTATAAATTTTCTACCATGTCGTCCTTCCATGTGTCAGTTTCAAATCATTTCATACGTTGATATATCTCAAATATGTTACTTATTTTGTATCATTAATGGGGGATACATCAAGTCCCTCCTGTGACGAGTCTTTTTCTCTCGACCTTAACTCATTATCCAGGAACAAGACTTAGAAATCATTTAGTGCCTTAGAACCTACATGCCTCAATGGTAGGTTTCTTTGCTTTCAAAAGTGGGTTCCCATCATTGGCCTCCGATTCGAATATTCCCTCGAGTGTTCGAATTCAACTCCTTTATTCCCAGTCATGGGATTGTACTAGGGTACCTTGTGAGTCATTGACATCAATGGTGATTTCCCTTACACTTTTTAACGGTTATGATCATTGGCCGGTAGTTAAGTGGTTTTTACAATTTTTGACTTCAGAACCTATAATCACATGGTTAGATTCGTACTTAGGGACAATAGAAATGAAGACTCGGGGTCATACCTTTTGGTCCAGGTTTCGATGGAGTATTCATTATTTATATTGACACATAGATCCACTTTGTATGTCTCGTGGCTATGTCCAAATTTGAGTCATTTTAAGAGCGTAGATCCACAGTGTATTCTAGATGGCTATGTCGATTCACCTTGACATGGATCCACAATGTATATTTAGTGGCCATGACTCATTTGAAACTTTGTAATTTGATTATGGGAATTCCTACCTCGGACAACGGTATATTATTATGTTGATTCTTGATTGTTTGTAGGTTCCTGACGGGTGTGCTCTTTGTTTTCGACACACACATTCTACAAAGTATTTTGGCTATCACGAGTTCCAGCCTCATACTTTGGGGGGCATTCTGTTAGACATTATTTTGGTCATCATAGTGATCCATTGACAACATGTGTTCATGTTTCCAAAAAGAGTCTTTCTCCATGAAGAAAGTGATTGGCTTTCTCTTCCAGAAAACCCTATTATGGAAGGTCGTCGCAGGTTGCACCATAAGAAACATGTGACAATTCCTAGTTGTCGCACTTTTCCCTAAAATTGGTTTGTGACATCTCTGTAGCCTTCTCTATAGCTAGGGTGCAATGATGTCAAAAGGCTAAGAAAAGTTCGACCTTCACGAAAGTTCTAGAAGGTGAGATGGCATTTGTATGGTTGGGATCCTATTCACTTATCTGATTTGGTGGGATCATCCTAATATCTTTAACCATCTCTCTTTTCCCTATATAAAGAGGGATATCTCGTGGAAAAGGTTAAGCACAAAAGAAAAGAATTAAGGTTGATTCAAGAAATATTAATATTGAATAGGCTAAGAATTGGATGAGGAGTTCTACTTCAGTTCATACTTCAGGGCTTCATCTTAGTTTATCACGTCATTGTGGATATTCTTCATTAAAGGTTGGAGAAAGTGTGTTTGTTGGAGAAAAGGGTCATCGAAAGGGGACCTTGCGACATTAAGGCTTTGGTTGTAATCTCCACTTTCATTATTATATAACACACTAATATGTTTCTTTCCCATAAAACTAATATCGTTTTATTGTATGATTCCTTGAACACATGCATAGGTTCTCGTTCAGTATATTATTTCTTTCACTTTGGTTGGCTTGTGTTATCTTGAAGATCCAATATCACAGGAGCACTGGAGTGGATCTAGGATGACAATGGAAAGAAGAAGCGATATTTAAATGATATGTTGCCCATCTCTTGCTAGATAGTAAAATCAATGATTAGAGCTTAGGGAAAGTGTCATGTTCTTAGATCTAGGTGGATCTAGGGAGATCTGTTTATGTCCACATTTACCGATAAGTCCCATAATAGCCACAACAAATCCCATTTACTTTTTATTTTACGAGCAAAAAGAAAGAGCCCCCATCCTAAAATTTTAACTCTAATGCCTTATCCTCTATTATTGGAGTCTAATGTTAATTATTTTTCTACCTTGAAGGAGTTGAGGATTTATTCTGTTTGATGATTTCCTTTGATGGAGGCTGACCATTCATTTTCATATTATTATTTCAAATGCCTTCATGATGCTTCTTAACCTATGATGTTTTGTTGGCATTTATATGATAGAATTGACACCTTATCTTTGGAACTTTTGAATATTTTGTACTTGATGATCCTATGTGGTTGTAGGGTTTGATATTCTATTGTATGTCTTGAATGTGTTGGTTGTTGATGATTTTTATGAATGGCTAATTTAAAGTTGTATTTTCATGTTTTCATCTTGTGCTTAATATATTCATCATTATTCTCTTGTATATGATCACACTTGGTTTAAGACTCTTAGCTTCATTCACACAATCACTAATCCTTCTCTTGAGTTTGAGACTTAGCACATGCATTTTTTAGGAAACTTATCTACAATTATCTGTGATTATATTTCAATAGACCCAACACTCATTTGTGATTTTTTATTGAAGGGGAATATATTGTTTATGGTATACTGGAAAGTCTCATTTTAATTGCATGAATGATCTCATATTTTCTATGGTTGTAGGAGTAAGTTCGTAGGATCATTTTCTCCACACAATTGCTCCAACATTGAGATGCATGTGGGGGGAATCTACTGATATTATTCCTCTTTTCTAGACCCCTTTCTATCTGAATCTTCTTTTTAATTTGAAGTCAACAATCCAAATTATGGACTAATCCTTATCTTTCCCAAGCCTCATCCATATTTGTATTTTTATCACCATTGTGGTGATGAGGTCTTAGCTTTGATCCTTGTATAGAACTTTGATCCTTACCAGGATATCCCTCATCAGGAAGTGAGTTACCTTGTATTTCATTTTCCTTGAGATCCTAAGCTCCCAAGGTTATCAGATCCACCCTTTTCATAGGACTTTCCCCAGGCCTCTTCAGACTAATCTCTATAGGGTTCCTCTTTTGGCCTTCTCTCATGAAAACCTGATGCCCATGGTCTATTGACATTCATGGATGTCAGTATTCATCGTGTCATTTCCCAATGTCTTCTCACTATCTTTCGAAATCAATATCACACATTGTGGTTTTTCATAAGGACTTATTCCTTGACCTGATCATATTCCCTATATTTTTAATCCTAGCATGTCTTCCCTCTAAGATGATTATATTGAATTGATTTGCATGTTTCCTACATCTAGTTGGCATTGATATCCTCTTACCATTCAACATTATTTGTAATGTTGATTTGCCTCACGACGTTTCATCTTCATCCACTTGGTCATTGTTACATACCGGAACCCCTAACCTCTCTTAGGTTCATTGAGGGTTCCAATTTCCCCTTATTCTATTTGATTATTTTCTATAAAAAAATATTGTAGTTGGATTCTTATCGTTAAGATATTTCGAACGGCTATAACCATCCTCAAATCTAAGATATGGATCAAAATTTATGACCTCCTAATGTTCCAATGCCTTCATCCATCATTTCCACCTCATTGCCACGTGGCATTCATGTGGTTCATTATCATTAGTGTCATATAATGTGGCATTAACATGGATTCTTACATGGCACCTGTCACCTGGCTTGTTGGGCCCACATTTAATTTTGGATCCCTCTTCATTATCGAAATCCATTCATTCCAAAATGTTATAGGTCATTCTAATTAAATCCTCCCATAAATGATCAACCCTTTTCGATCAAATCCATTCCAATCAACTCCTCCCAAGGAAGGTCAACCCTTTTCGATCAACTATGTTTTGATCAATTATTTTTTATGACGACCAACTCTTTTCGATCCAATCAATTCCATTTCGATCAACTCTTTTTGACCCTACCATACGTTCCTCATCCGATCAAACCCTTTACAATCAATTATTTCCATCCCAGTCAACCCTTTATGACCATCCTGATCCCATTAACCCTTTTTGATCCAGCCATATATTCTCAATCTGATCAATGTTTTTTGATCCAATGATCTCATTCTTAACCCAACAAACTCTTCCTGACCACATTTAGGTAATGTTTTTTAAACGACCATATATTGGGATACAAGTGTTGGAATTAGGCCCATGATACCTCGCTGGAAACATATCAAGAAGAGGAATGCAATGGTGGAGGTATTCAAGTCAAACAAGTGATATAAAATACCAAAAATAGCAGAGAACAACATGTAACAAATTTTGGGGGAAAATGGATTGTGAAAACTTTAGACAACCATATCCATGGCTACAGGCAATGAAATCAAGCCCATGATAGCTTGCCAGAAATCTAGAAGAGAATAGAATTTGATAGCACAATAAGAATTGAAATATTTAAGGTCGAAGTTCTCAGAAAATGCAGAACACATAAGAGACCCAAATTTGAGTGAAGAATGGTCTACATTATGTTCCAACAGTTATATCTCAAGTTACACGAGTCAAAATTAGGCCCAAAATAGATCGATAAAAATATAAGACAGAGAAGAAGAAGATAATATGATATTAATTAGCAAGATAACACCATAAACACCCACAATATGTTGAGGAACAGAGGACGACACCAATGCAAAGAGTCAATAATATGTTTTTTTTTTTTTTTGAATGAATATCATTTTCAAACTTCCTTAGGGATAAAACAACCACCCATGAGACTCTTAATCTTATGTTTGTAACTCCCACATATTCATTTTTGAAAAATGCAAAAGAATTTTGAAATGACAAATGACAAAATGAAAGGGGAAAGTGAAGTGACCAGTCACTAGAGTTGAAGAGTCACTCTTGTTTTATAAACTTAAGACTCATTGGATGTAATAAGGGACATTTTCCCATTGTATATAAAATCAATACTCTTATCTCTAAATATATGAAGAATAGAAGAAATTTTTGAAGTCATAATTGTTTGCAAATGTTTGTGGGACTACTCTACACTTGTATTGTATTTGTTGTTTATGTTTTCTAACTATTGATCATATGGACTATTTATGTGCTTGGTATATAGAATTATTATGTTGTTGTGATTAATAATGAGTACATGGATGATGTTATAGGTTTCCTCTTCAACTATTTGAGATTATATATGCAATATTATTGTTATAACACACTATTGTCTTCCATGAACTATTTTTATTGTCAAAGTATCATTTTAAGTTTTGCTCATCTATTAGTTTTGTTCTCATGAGATAGGTTAGAAGTAGTTAAGCTCGAATAGTTTTCTTTCAATTTAGAGTAGATTTATAATTAATTAGAACTCTTTGGGGGACACTTTGTTGTCTTTCCCCTTTGTATTATGTTCATTCTTAGTGGCAACCAGGCCCACATACTGGTCAGGAACACTACCCAAAACAAGAGTAGGTTTCATTGGGACCTGCCATCGAGATTTATCCCTTAACTGCTTGACTTCCCATTTGGACCTGTGAACAAAGACTTAAACAATAAATTAAATCTTCTAATATAATAATAGTGAATACATTTATCATAATTTTACAACAACCCTCTCTACTTCCATAAAACATTTCTCTATCAAAGTGTTGTGTGAATGGAAAAATAGAATTTTCAACCCTTGGTATGATTATGAGTGTAAAATTGCTAGAAAATCCATTAGGAATGTCTCTAATGAGTCTTTGAAATATGATAAGATTAATAGATACAAATGCCTAGTTAAAAGAAAAAAAAAGGCACTACATACACAAAAAACAAAAGAACCTTTTGCACCTATCTAAGATGGATTCAAATACATTTTGGAGGCAAATTTTGACTCGTAAAACTAAACAAATGGGTATGATTCCCCTCACGGATCGAAATTCCTACCTTAAAAATTTTTACTAATCCCCTAATGTTCCAGAAAACATTCCAAACATTTCTACTGAGGATGATTTTTTTCTATAAAAGACATAAAGTTTTGGGTTAAACGACTCACAAATGGGAAAGCTAAAGACATCGAAGGCTAACAAGATGAAATATTAAAAATTTGAGGGCCTATTCTCATATCTCACATATGCAAGCTCTTCAATTTAGCAGTCATGTAGGGCTTCCTTAAACCATGCACTGAAAGCCTCATTGTACCTATTTTTAAAAGTGGTGATAAAATAAATCCCTCCAATTATAGGACCAGTACGATTAGCCCCATTTCGGCCTAGATATATCAAAGTGTTTTGGAAAAGAGGATAATCATATGGATAGAAATTCATGGAAAAAGTTCTAAAGGAAAGACCGGTTATAGAGGCTATCATTCAACTTTGTACCACCTTGTCATGATTAGGATCATTGTAGAGGAGTGTCACAACAATACAATCAATCTTCTTTGTTTTTTAATTCACTTTAGGAAATCTTTTTACCCTATCCCTAGGACTAACCTTTGGAATAGGTTAGAAGAGATAAAAGTTCCCTTCGAGATGAGAGATTTCGTGGTATGGTTATACAATACCATTATTACCAAGTTTAAGAGCACTAAGGGATGGTTAAAATAAATAAAATGTAATATTGGAGTCAAGAAGGTGTGTCTTTTATCCCCTACCCTTATTTTCATATACATTGACAAGTTAGAAGATTAATTGGAAGTTGTAGGTTGTGTTGGATTGACTCTTGCTTGTATAGTCATGATCCTTCTCCTTTATGTCGATGATATTATTCTTATGGAAACAAATCCCTGTGATCTGATAAAGAAGCTTAGAATCCTCAAGGAATTTTTCTCTAGTACATGGATAATGATGAACACTCACAAAGTGAAGGTTATGACAATTAAATCCCAAAAGATCACATACAATAGTTTCATGTATGACAACAACAACTTGAGGAAGTGTCTTCATAGAAGTATCTTGGAATTGATATTCATCACAAGATCAATTGGAACTATAACATTGAGAAAACGGTAAATGGAGGGTTGAAATATTGTTATGAGCTTGGAAATAATTGTGAATTACCGGACCTTTAGCAGTAGGATAATTTTTTTTTATCTTTGAGACTCTTGTGACTCGTGTTATCTTATATGGATATGAAGCTTGAGGATGTAGTATCCCTCGGGAATCCTTGAGAAAGAGAGAGAAGATCCAAAATGATTTTATCGTTTATAATCTCAAAACTAAAGGAAATACACCATATCCTATCCTCCTCATAGAAGAAAGTCATTCCCCCATTGAAAGCACAACTATGATTAGGTACTTAATATACAAGAATAAGACAAACAACATGGATGACACAAGGATTCCCGAAATTATTTTAGATTCCATACAAAATCACAGTTGGATTAAAATGGGATGGCACAATGATGCCAAGTCTTCCCTAAATCATCACGGAATAAAATAAGTTATTTTGCAAAATACCCATGCTATTAAAAATACCATTAAAACTAAATTTGAAGAGAATCTTGGATGTGATAAATAATTAGAGAAGTAATTGATTTAGTAAGTCTAACTATATGTTGTGTAGTATCAATTATTTTCAAAGAAGTGGTTATATATATATATATAATTTAATGAAAAAAAATAATTAGAATTTCAAAATATCAATTGTTGTGATGTATAATGATAAAAGTTTTTAAGTCCCAAGAATACAAGACT
>JZKD02S1892799.1:526737-548911 GCA_000966675.3 Picea glauca | reverse complement strand
GCGCAAAGGGAACGCCTTTGCTGAGCTCCTGGGAACTCAGGCGGAACCAACCCGACTCCACTATTCTCACCGCGCAATCCATCCCCTTTGTGAACGCCGCTGCCTGATCACATAAGCGAAATCAATGGGCGTGCCGATTAATTAGCACCGCCTGATCTACTTTTATCATTACAATACAGTCGGTAAAGGAAAAATATCGATTCCTAAAACAATATACCTCTGGCAGATTTAATGTCGGCGCATGATTGGCTGCATTCGATCCTCCAGCACAAACTGCAAACACTGCGGCCTGCAAACATATGATTATGATATAAGCTAATGCCGGGCCAGGTTTTTATCTGAGAAGTAAAATTTATAGAAATGAGAAGGAGATAAGATAGAATGCATCTATACCCATGAATGTTCTATGCTTTTGAAAATGGCGACTTTGATATTATTTTTCAGCTCCAGCACAGCGGCCACTCTCGCCATGTGGGTGACTGCATCGCAAATGTCGCGACCATTCTGGGGCTCATAGAAGCCGAATGAAACCGACCTTACACTCTGCCTTTGCTGTGACTGAATAGATACGGAGGAGTTCATATTGTCGAGTCTCCTAGTCTGCAAAGATGCATATGGGAGTTTATTTGTCTGTTCAGATAGATATATATAAAGCGTAACTGATTAATTAATTAATAATATGGTGTAAGCTCGGCGCGCGTTTATTATGGTCGTTGCGTCACGTGACGTAGGGAAATTTACCTCTACGCATGCGTTTAAAGTATATCATTAATAACGCGGTTTCCCTGAACGGTGGGAAAACCTCGACCGCATGAGTATATATAACAGATCTAAAATGATATGCAAGCTTATGACATCTGTCACCCACTTTCGGAGACAATTCCAAAGAATTTAAAGTGCCACAATCTCAATCGTAGGTTTGGAAGCAGGAGTTGACGTGTTAAACTAATAAAAGAAAAATTGACCTCATTGCTTAACTTCATCCAGCTCATGACGCGGATAGCTTGCGGCAGACGAATTGAGGTTACGAACCCTAAATTATAAAATGAATCTTTAGCACCGTTTCCTGTATGAATAAAAAGACCAGCTTTAACAGTTTATCCCTGGGGAGGCCTTTAAATATTTCAAATCAATTTGTTTAAGGGAACGTTGAATTTCTCATTACTATATTTTGATTTATAGTTGGTGATCCAGCCCTCCTACCTTTTCCACTTTCAAAATTTGTGTTTTATTTTTCAAACAGGGAAACCCGAGGATAAACAAATTATCATCTTTACCTGATAAAAGTCCGTTTTAAGGAAATAATTAGTTTTAAGGTTATAAGTTTTTACTAGTAAAGGTTGGAATTTCTAAATGAAATAGGTTATCAAATAATAATAATTTATTTTTAAGATCACGACTAAGCCAGCACATAAAATTGGTGTATGAGACCCCCTTGTTTGTGGAACAAAGGACCCCCTTCCCTTAAAAATTTGACTGATAAAATCTACAAAAATGATTTTAACAACTCATAATCAATTTTATAACAATTTTCCATAATTTAAAAAAATATATATAAAAATATATATATATATATATAGATGAATTCTTAACCATATTTAATAAGCAAATCCCTTAATGATAAACAACTTGTCTATCAAATTATATCCAATTATATCCTTGCTTGCTAACAACTCTTGAAAATTCATATACTTCAGTTTCCCACAATTGAAGGCCCCTACAGCCTAGCATATTTAACTTGCAAATCTAACATAAATCAATAAGTAAGTCTTTTTTCCAACCACTCCAAACAATTTCAATTCCAGCCAGGGTGTAATTTGAAATCACACAGTCAAATTTAATGATTTAAACCTATTTATAAAACATATTACACATTTAATGATTTAAACCTAATTGTGAATAGTTGTGACGGTAGAGAGCAATTTACCAGTCAAATTGCATCCCTAAATTATTTCCACGGTCTCCATTATATTAGTGGAATAGTCATAAGTTATGTCACCCTCACATCTTTATTTTGTTCTATAAGTGCTTCTTACTTATGAAGAGAATTTGTATAGCAACTTGTCAAAATTCAGTTTTTAAATCAAATTTTGAGAATAATTTTGCCTTTGTTATTCTATTGACTAGATTGGATTTGTGGGATATAGGATAAGTATCATCATGACTGAATTTATAGAACTCATCATGAGTTTATTATTAATCTTGGGACTCCTCGAGTTTGCTCAAAATGTTTATTAACATAGAATTTATAGCAATTTCATGGGCTAATGGAATCTCTAATAGATTCTTTGATCAATCATTTTTTTAATAATTCATGGATTTCTTCAGAACACTATTTCTGATATTTAGCATTCATAGGTATTGATCTGCTTCTACAAGGTCTTACCTCATAGCTATCTTTGTATGGCAATTCAACAAAATGTGTTTTTCTTTCCCAAAATACAATTCAAGTTCTGAGCATCTTTGTATGGTAATTCAACAAAATCTGTTTTTCTTTCCCAAAATACAGTCTAAGCATACTTGATCTTCAAAACTTTTTTGTAGTTGACTAATCTTGTCTTGCATCTTTAGTTCCTTGAGTTTTGATCAATCCTTTGGTTTCTCTTCATTTGCTCGATTTCTTGAATATTTTTCTCTTTCTCTATCCATTGTGGACAACTTAGGGACTGATACAAATGGGAGTACAATTTTTCTTCTTTCTATTGTAATAAATATCCATATTTTCCATTTGGTAATTTTTCATAACCATGTGGTTCAACCACAACCAAAAATGTAGTACCTAAAAGACTGCGTATTAGAATTTTTGCAAGTGAAAACTTGAGATTCAAGTAGTAAGGTCCAAAACATAACTTGACCGTTTCAACTTCATATTCCATCTTTAGGGTTTGATTACCTATCCCAATGGCTACATTACTATTTTTTAACCAATAACAAGAAGGAATAAAATCTTTATTTAGGATGTTAAAATATGATCCTGAATCGATCAATGCTTTCAACTTAAAGATTTGACCTTGAATATTCGCTTAATCATCACATGATATTGTTGAAGTTGGATAGCCATTATTCTCATAGAATTCAAACCTTTTATAGAATTTGTTTCAAATGTACTAATGTTGGCATTTGCATTATAAGATATTTCTTCTAGGGAAGGCATGAATTACAAGACCTGTATTTGTTGTTCTAACCCTCTTATTTCTTATCTAGCCCATGAATCATCTTTCTATCCATCCTCAATTACTGATTTTTTTCAGGCTTTTCTCTAGTCTTTGTTTTATTTATGCAACCTCCTTCTTAAGAATATTTATTTATTTTCCCAAATCATTTATAGTCAAAGTTCTCATCTTATCATTATGGTTTTGTCTAATAAATGACTTGGTATTCCTTTCAAAAGAAGCATCTATGAACAATGGCATTTTAACTGAGTTGAGTTTGGGGTTGTTGTTGGATGTTGAGCTTTTACCATTGTTTTTAGAAATGAATCTAAAAGTGCAACCTTCATTTCTCCTTCTGGAAATGCCTTGATTTGTGCCAGCATCTGAGCATCTCCATTAGACTGATTTTGAACCATACATATTTTAGGTTCTGGTTCATCTTCATCTTCTTATTCTTCTTCTTCATCTTTTGTTTCTTCATGACTTGAAGATTTTGTCCAGAAAATAGAAAAAAATGGATCTTTATAGCTGCAATCATTTTTTATAAGTAACATTTCTTCACTACAATTCAAAAGAAGAACCACAATGTTATCGTTTTTTAGAATTCTAATAAACAAAACTCATACCACAAAATTTTGAAATAACATTTCTTCATCAGAGGATGCAATATTCAAATTGAGAAGTGTCAGTCCTCGACTGACAACATCCTTCCTAAAGGATATGAACTTCTTCCCTTTTAGGAAAAGGATGATGTGGGCATTGATTTGTATCATGGTGAGTTGAGCCACATCTGTTGTTATTTTCCTAGAAGACTCGGCCTTTTGTCTTGCATTTTGTTGTGAGATATTACCTTTATTTTTCTTGGATTGTTCTCCTTGTGGACATCTATTAGCCAAGTTTCCTACTTGTCCACATAACCAACAGATTAGGTTGGCCTTATTTTGTTGTTTGGAAGATTGCAATTTGATGTATTCTAAGGATTAATAATGAGACTTTGTGTATTTCCTATAATGACTTATTTTCCTCTTATCTTTTTGGTAAGACGAGCTTTCCATTTTCATATTTTTGGAATATTTGTCTCATGGCTTTCTTTTCCCTTTTCTTTCTTCTAACTAGGTCATCTAGGGCCATACCAGATAATTTTGATAGTTTTTGTGTTGGCTTTGTAGCATTCATGTTAGCGCATACTCCTACTAGGACAGAGGTAATGATTGTGTAAATCTATCCCCAAGTATAAATCTCATAAGGTTGAACAAAATCTTTTTGTACTTTTAAATATTCAACAAATTTGTTGGGGAGAGAAGCAAGATATACTTTCTATCAAAGAAGGTTTTATCTATCTTTTACCTCATATATCCTTTGGGTCCATTCTCTATGAAAATCATCATAATTGGACATTCTCTTACATTTCGTTCCCATTAGAATTATAACATGTTTATGTGAGAGTTCATGTTCTTATCCACACCAATGCTCAAGAATGAATGTAGTTAATGCACCTATCATATTATTTTCTGCTTGGCCATCTTTTGTAAAAACTATATCCCTATTTTCATCTTTAACTTGTTCCCTTTCCATTTTCTCAACTCGGGAAGGTGAAGACTCTATTTCCCACCATTTAGCGAAAGCTCCTATAAAACATTGTATAATAGACTTACATGATTTTGTTTCATTTTTCCCTTTCATGCACATGACTCAGTAGGAAACATACATTTCGTCTATAACTTGACCGATTTGGCCTGTGGTCATACTATCTATGTTCCATTCTGGGAAATTTTCATCTGTAAATGTTTTTCCTCTGGTAGCTTGCATTTTCCATAAAGGTCTGTAGTTGGAACCCTAGTCATGTTCCAAGGAACTGGTTAGGAAGAATATGAGATTGTGTAACCAGAAGATAAGATAAGGATGATTCTTCTTGTTCTGGGGAAAATGGAATGGAAAATTTTTCTTCAAATCCGTTTCTTCACGAATGTAGACTGTAGAGTTTACTGATGAGACCTTTTTTGGAAATAAGTAAGAACTAGGAATTTGTTTGTCAGGAATCTTTTTAGATTTTTCTTATACTTTAATGATAGATTCCCCTATGTTCTTAAAAGATTCACCTAATCCTTCCATTAGTTCTTCATGGTCTCTTTTTGAAGAGTCTTTTTCACTTTCTAAAGTGTTTTTTTTTATTTCAGAGACTTGTTAATTGACAGAGTTTATATTGAAGCAACTTGATTTGTAGAGACTTGAAGTTGATCTATTTGTTACTTTCTAGCATAGTCATTGGTTACAAATGTATGTGATGCCATCCCTCTTAGAGAAGTAGTTTTTCAATTTAATAGTTCAAACATACTTTGGATTCTTTTCTATGAATTTGTTTGTTGAGATTCTTCCTTGTAAATCATGAGGGGAATAGTCTTATTTTGTTTTTCCTCTTCTCCTAGAATGATTCCTTTAAAAGGGGGAAAAGTGAAATTATGTCAATTGTTTGTCAATCTAAAGATTTCCATTTGTGTTTGGTACTGACACTTTATTTGGACATCATTTGAATTGCTTCCTTTTGAGAAATTTTATACCATTTATAAAAGGATATCCACAAATCCTTTATTGTCATATATGTTTGTCATTGCTGAGACACATCTTTCTTTAGTTCTACAAAAGTATTGGCATTAAATTGTTTGTCTTGGGGATGAGTAAACAAATCCCAATTTAACATTCTTTTAATCCATTCTATGTTTACTCTTCTTCTAGGACATCCATTCATAAGGGAAAATAATTTGTGCATCTCTAGGGTTGATGGTTTTTGTAGTCCTGTGGGTAATGGATTTTCAAATCTGCAGGATGGAATTATTGCATCTATTTGTTCAATATACCCTAATCCATATCTTGGAGTTCCTCGTGGTATATAGTAACTAAATATTTCTCTGAGTCTAGGATCATATGTTTATAGATAAGAAATATGATGCATCATTAAGACATGGCTTTCATGTGAAAAATCTATGTTTGTTGTATCATAACACTTTGGATGAGGATGACTTTCTTTTCAGATTGAGGATGGAGCATAATAACTTCTGGGATTATGGTTTTTATGTATAGGGGAGCATACTTGAGGTTGGGTATTGACCATCTTAAGTCATAGAGGACATTGTCTTGGAATAATAGAAGGTGGTGCCATCCAGATGGGTTCATGAGTACAAATGGGTGGATCTATGCCTTCAAATTTTGGAGATGGAAAAGAAGATGTATATGGAAATTTTAAAAATACTTCACCACGTTGGCTGCTCTGAGAGGACTGGTTAGAGACAAGAGTAGAACAAAAAGGTCATTGGATGAGTCCTAGAATGGGTAGCCATTAAAAAATGGGATTGTGAGAACATTCATGTTTGGTTGTATGTGATGCAGGATATGATGACTTAGAAGAGACAAACCTTCTTGGAAGAAACTAAATAAATGCTTGAGTATGATCATCTACAATATCTGCAGTATTGAGAGTAATTTGGGGTGAGGGTTTAGGAGCCTTCACTACCCATTCAATATGAAAATATAATTGTTCCCATGAAATGGATTGGGGAACAACTTTGGAATTGTCTGCAGAGGTATATACTAAGGTAGAACTCTCTTAATCTCTATCAGATGCATGCAAAACTGCTAGAGAGAGAGTGTTAATATATCTGAGTGACAACTTATAATGGATTCCAATATTTTTCAGAACTTGGATTCATATCATATCCTTTGGTGAGAATATTGACTTGCAATATATCTTTGAGGTTTGGTTCAGTGAAAAAAACTCTCAAAATTTGATGAAAGTCAAACCAGATAGGGACTCTTGCAAGATCACCTTGTACCCATCCTATTAGAGCATGGGAACATTTGTTGAAACGATTATCAAGAACAACAATAAGAGCGAATGCAGGTATACCAGATCCGTGCAGCAGTTCAATGCATACTCTGATACATACGAGACGTAGGAGATTTGCTCTAGATTTTTTGGCTTCAATCCTAATTTCATCAGGGTCTAAGGTAGGGATAATACAATGATCAGATGCATTATGTTGGACTTCAGAGGCTATCTCAATGATTTTATATTAAGAAGATGCACGTAGTTGAAACATAGGCATATCATCATAAATATCTTTAGCATATAACTTAGGAATTTTCCACCTAGGGAGAGGCTTTTCTTCTTTATATACTTTATTGAAACTATTCACATCACACATTCTCATTGAACCAAATAGATAGGAAATAACTGATATTTCATTTTTAGCATTTTGACTTTCTTCTACTACATTTTGTTTCATTTCTTTATAAGACATAAAGTGAGAAATATTAGAACAAGAGGGAGAATCCATGGAACCTAGATTGGCTCTAATACCATTTTTTGCAGAGGCGTCCCTTTTGGGAACATGAATGATGCTTGATTTTTTCCTTTCACCTTCTTATGACATTATGAACTTCTACACGAACCCCTACACGGTCCTTCATGTAGATTCAACACCTTTCCTTCAACAAACTCCCTGAGCGACTTCCTTGTCATAGCATAAAAAACATAAGGATAATAGTGATACATAATCCTTAGCGAATCTCGGGTGAACCTCTAATGAAATTTTACTTAGAATGAATGATATAAACACGCATTGCAAAAATATTTCTATTAATTTTAGAAAATATTTACAGATCTTTTTAGACTTACAAACTCAAATTCACAACTTTCGACCATAGCACATTTCAGGATACCTCAAGCCTGAGTAGAATATAGCTTGACCTCAGAAATTATCTAGAAACCCTTCGGCTTCTGGTGTTATTGGAAAACTCTTCAAACATATTTGTGAGTTCTACCACTTTAGTTCACAGGATCCTAGCAGAGTAGTTCCTACGCATACTATCAAACTCATGACAAAATGACTCAGAGCTCAAACAGGAGGGAGATCAGAAGAAAAATACTACCCAAGACTCTAAGATTCGATGCCTCAAATGAGTGCCCCGGGATGTATTTATAGACTTTCTCTAGACTTCGGACCGACGAAACATGCAAGAATTTTCTTAAATGGTCGACAAACTATTTTAGTACAGACAGACAATATTTTCTATAAATGCTTTACTTTCCAATAGATTCCTTAGAATGTGGGTGAAACCGCACTAAACGTTGAAGAAGTGCTCTGATTTCGAAGGATTTGCATCAAAATAAAATCATACAGATAAGATATTAGTCATGATCACAAAACATCCCCATATTATATTGTTGGGAATAGCCTCCACTAGTTTCCCAAGCTTTTGAATAAATCTTACGTACTATGATGGTTCGTCCTTGGAATGATTGTGCATAAATTCTCATTTTTACAAGCCATTGGAGATGATGAGTTGTATACATTAACAAGATCATGTCTTTAGTAATTATGTCAGATTCAAAGAGCTCACATATTTCTCTGAGTGGAATATATTTGGTTGTGCATTCTATCTTTAAGCATGTTGGGTCCACTGTGGTTTTGTTGATCTCGAAGTCTCTCCACCAATCTAAAAGCCAAACAATATATAATCCCCTCATACTAATATATACACTTCTGAATTTCAATAATGTGAAATATGTCTTTTTCCTATTCTCTTTCCTCAGAAAATTCCACCATGCCTTTTTGTATTCACTGTAACTCATGTTTGTTTCGAAGAACTTCTGTATGGGATCTTGATCTGGCCAAAGAGCATAGGATCGAGGTCTGTCAAGTGAAAAATATTGATGAAATAATCATGTATTATTATTAAACTGTTTCCAAATCAAGTTTATATTTCGAAAGGTGTAGCATAAAGTTGAATTAGCATCAGCTGCAGCTCTCATCGATCTGCCATAAAGCATTTCTGGAATGTTTCTGGTATAAAATGGGATTCTTCTTAGTTTTAGAACACAATTTGGTAGGAGATGAATTGGCTGCAAATTCATATCGAGAAATTGAGTTCTTTTGATTTTCCATGTAGGTTTCCATAATTGGCCATATACTTCTCAATCTTCATTGTCTGGGATATTTCTTATTTTTTCACCTCCATTTTTCCACTCACTAATAATGGCCATACAATGGTTTTATGCATTTGATTTTGCTTGTTTTGTAACCACGTTTTCTTGTCCTCACTCTCTTGTTCCCTCGCTCACTTGCACATGCTCGCTTGAAGGTTTTATCTACAGAGAAAATCATGGATAGAATTTTTCAGATCCTTTGATATGTTCAATATCAAAATCAAAATTTTCAAATAGATCTTTCCATCTTGCAAGTTTTTATTCGCGTGATTTAGTGATTTTCTTATGTAACACCTTGTTCATTGCAACAACATCAGTTCTAAGCATAATTTTTTTATTAATGAAATATATTTCAAACTTATTGATTGCATTGAGGGATGCCTTTATTTCATTGTCAATTATTGCATAGTTCTTTATATTTTCAAGCCAGGTCCCTGAAGAAAACTGTATGATTTCTTCATGTGGCTTTGATCTGCTTACCTTAACTTATTTAAGAACTCCTCCCCATCCTTGGTCACTATCATCAGACTCAACAATTTTAAAGAGTTCATCACTTGCAACATACAATATTGGCAAGTGTCTGAATTTATATTTTATCTTTCTCACAACCTTAATGCGTGTTTCAGTCCAAGGTGTGTTTCAGTCCAAGGCATAGGATCCTTTTTTATCCTGTCTTTTAGAATTTTTCTATATTTAACACAATATTTATAAAAATGATTGACATAGTTAAGCTTCCTAGAAAGCACTGGAGTTGGGTCTTATCATTTATTTTGTCCCAAAATTTTTCTGCAAATTCACCCTTACTTAAATGAAAAACATCATTGATGCAAATGGATAGGATGGTTGTGTGGAGATGCAAACCAATATTACTCTGAAAAAAAAATCAAATATTTTTAAAGTGATGTAAGTGGTGAAAATTGTTGATGTTTTTAAAGTGAAATGCGAGTAGTGAAAGATGTTGCATAAACATTTTAGTATTGTTGAAGAGAATGTCGTGACCACTCTAACTTAACTTATTGAAGGTATTTACTCTGTGTAAAAAAATGTTTAGAGACAAGTCTATCCTTTTAAGGTAGTTTTGTATAAGGAATTGTTATGGTTAATTGAGGTAGCTTTGTATAAGGAATTATTATGATTAATTAATTTATTTGTGAATATAATTTAATTTTTATTTGTATTATATTTTGATTTACAAAATTCAATATAAATATATTATTTTTTTTAAATTTAGTTGTATTTTTTTTATATAAGTAACATAATTAAAACATTATAATTTAGAAGTTGTTTTTAAGGAAATTTGTAAATGTTCTTAATTCTCTAAAGACATAGTAAAATGGTATAAACTCAAAATGAGAACTAATCTCTTTTAAGTTATCTTCCAATGAGTAAATAGCATGAATTGGTTTTTTGGTAGTAATTAAGAGGAGATGGTCTGTGGTGGTGATGGAGGAGGAGTCAGTAGATTTTTGGAAGATATGTTGGAAGGCCAATAGATATGGTCCAATTCAGTGACTTTAAGCTTTCTGCATATGAGTCATGTACTTTATTAATTATCCACTTGGGAACTAACTCATTGGAGGAGAACCTAAGAATTATTGGTGAAGTGATTAAGTCTAATTTTGGTAGTAGAAAGGGTGGCAATGTAAATCCTTGTGATGTTTTGTTAGTCCAGAATAGAAAAGGGAATATTGGAAGTCAATGCAAAGTAGATTGGTTAAAGGTGAGTCATAGCCCTGTATATTCATTGGGTATTGGGATATACATTCATCGCTCTTGTCCAGATTGTTGGAACATCAAGCATTGATGGTTCATCACACTTCTCCTAGATTCATTCGGTTGAACGGTCGACCTACATATGGATACAATTGGTCAGGTGATCGACTATAACTCTACATCACTTGGTCGAGTAGTCGAAACCTCTATCATTTATAGAATCAAATAGTAGTCGAAGATAGTCAATTCATGGATCGACCAACTCATCAATCGACTATGAGTTGGACGCATGGACGGTCAGGTGAAGCATCCTTGTCTAGCTGACTCGACAACGTGGATTTGGTGGAGTCAACTCTAACAACCAATGGTTATATGTGGAAAATATATTCTTGATTCTATGAAATTTGGTTAGATCTTGAGGCTATAAATATTAGACCCCATGGGCCATTATCATCAAGCGATCGAAGTGATACCATATGGAGATATCAAAGTACAATATGTATTGTGATGTTATCATCACAATTCACTTTGCTTAAGTGTTGTAACATTGTCTTTAAATAGGATAGGACAAGACAGGCTCTGATACTACATTTCCTATGCTTGCATCTCAAATTTTGCACTCCCAAATTGATAGATTTAATGTCAAGGATTTATACATATAAATAACCCGAAAAGGGTTAGCAGCTTCCAATATTTGCATTAGCAGAAAATGTTAACTAACTGTCAATATGTGATAACAAGGACATACCATGGTATATTTTATGACCTCAATCAACTCAGGAAGAAATGTAAAAGAAACATAAAATGGAACTAAGTTTCATAATATAAAATTGAAACAAAATTCAAAATTCAAAGGGGGGCACTCCTTTTCCATAAAATTCATCACCGAAGAATAAATTGCCAAACCAACCTATGACTTTCATGACTATTTTCAAATATTCATCACTATGCACATGCAAAAAAAAAAAAACCAATGAAAAGAATGTAACATATACCATTCTTCATAACCATCATATCCATAAATATAACATCATTTCATATATACAAAATCAAAATGAGTCTTTGAACTGTCTCTTCACACTGTGTTGTTCATTGAAAATTTAAAACTTCTTCAACAGTCCAAATGTACATATTCATTGTCTTTTCAACATTGTAAGTAGATTAACTTAGTCAAACATTAGTTCTGGGATCAAAACTCAAGCGAGAGAGAAATTCATTTCATAATTATGTCCATTGGACCTGGTAGCTGCAACTTCCTTCACATATATGAATATGTTAAACAAAATATTATCCATTGTTGATAAGATTGTTTGTATGTCACGAATCGAAACCCATGATTCAAATTAAATATGATAACTAAAGGCAAGAAAGTGATACTTCAACAACTCATTTCTCTTTACAATAAAGCATAGACGAATGCATTTGTTCAAACCAAACTATCATAGTCAATGGGCAAGGGTATATGATTAGCATAGTGAGGGAAAAATATTAGAATTTAAGAAGTATGCGGTTTGTGAAATCCATACTGGTGCAGAGTATGTGATATTGATGCAGGAGCATCCCTCACGACAAGCAACCAACGTGGAAGTGGAAGTCAGCTGGAAGACGTCCAGCGCAAGATTTTGAATTTTCAAAATTTTCCATTGGAGTTGTCGCGCTGAACATAAATGGGACCATTTATTTTAGGCGCCTTGGAAAGAATGTAATCAGACCTCGAGCCATACGCTCTCGTCTGAGATGATCAGAGGCATTTATAGTTTTAGTTGCAGGTAGATAGAGTTAAATTCTAGATTAGATAGTTCTAGAAGGAAGAGGGGAAACCGACTATAAACACCCTCATTTGGATGATTGTAACAGGAACCAGATAGATTATTATCAAAAAAAGAGCATAGGAGAATAATAGAGAGAGAGAGTCGTAGAAGACATCCATGTACAGATCATGAATTAATAGAAGAAGTTGATTCAGATTCATGGTTGTTGTGTTATTCTCCATGTATGTGTGTTAATTGCTCTGAGTATTACTTCCTGTATGCATTTGGTATGTTGTATATGTGAATGCCTTCATGTGTTAAGATAGAAGTCTGAGAGCAGGTGAAGTGAGGTACAACTGTTTTCTCTTTGAGCAAGGATTCCTGCAAGGAGTGCAGTTGAGTCGTCCGCAGGAGTGCGTTGACAGAAGGCTCGAGAGTTAAACTTTTGTTCTCATAACCCTCAGAATTGAAGTGGGTTACTAAGACTACTACTGCAGGAGTGCACAGGGTCTGGAGGATTCAATACTCGGAAGGTTGTTGAATGTGGAGCGTAAGGAAGGCGCGCAAGTCCCTCTAAAGAATCAGAGAGGAAGAAAGCTCAGGAGACATAGCACCTTCGTGATATCATTATTGAAGACTAAACAGGAGGATTTCATGCCAAGAAGTCCTCAAGATAGGAGGAAAGGAATTGACGGTCAAGATCTCGTAGAGAAGGTCGACAGGACCCCGTCAACCATTGGACTTATCGAAGAAGTGGAGAGGTTACGATCGCGCTGGGAGTGCAAGCTCCAGGAGTCGTGAACCGTTAGATCGTGAATCAGTCACCCGTCAGCCGCTAGATTCTGGAAAGTTGCGCAGGGGTTGAGTTCTGAGGCAGAGAAGAAATTTCGGAGGAGCCATCGAGACATTTGGCCATCGGGGTTTCGACAAGTAAGAAAATCGAGACCTTTAAAGTCCCCAAATTTTTGAGGAAGAATCTGAGCCGTTGATTTCGGCAGGGACACGTCGCGAGGAGCCAGGAATCCATTGGGGATCAACTCATCGGAGAATCGGTTTGCGAGGACATAAAACTCTCACATACTGGAATCGCGATCCGTGATTTCCCGACAGGAGATTTGAACCGTCCATTCGCGGGGACACGTGGACGAAGATCCTGAAGAGTCGGCGTTCGGGACATCAGGGTTTCCAATGTCAAGGAACTCGAGCACAACAAAATTGCGAAACATGATTTCCCGATTTGATCAGACCCGTTGATCTGAAGGACATGTGGAGAGAGATCCCGAGGAGTCGGGGTTCGACATTTCGGGGTTTCCGAAGTCGAGTGCATTGTGTAAGTTGAAATCGCGATACGCGATTTCCCGATAGGATTAAGACTGGTAGTGGAGTACAATTGTCAGACGATTGAGCCTTGTCTTGAGGAGAGGACGGGTGGAATCGAAGATCGAGGATCAGAGATTCCAGGAGTGCGATTTCTTTGCATTTCAAACTCGCGAACTCTGAAATCCCAATAAGTGGGGAAGGACACGGTCTCAGGGACCAGCAGGTCAGATGCGAGAGAGTTAGCCTGGGGGGGCTAAAGGGTGCAGAAGGTGTCATCGGAGTTCGAGAATCCGGGATACAAGAGGTAAGTAACTTACGACCTCGCAAGTGCCGATTTACCGACGAGAATTTTCCAATAGAAGCAAAGAACACGTGGGTGAAGGTTCATCGGGTTTCGGGGTTTTATAATTCCCGTTTTTCACGAGTGCAGGACTCACGATCCCGCGAGGTCCGATTTCCCGATATAACACAGGGGAGTCGTAAGGAGAATATTCTGTGGGTGCAGAAAAGTCCCGATAAGGGATTTGAAGAACCTCTTTTGTTCTTCAAGCCTAGGAAAGAGAAGTTCCTGGTGAGAGCAGACGTGCCCTGGTTGGTCGTTTGCGTCAAGTGTTATCAGAGCATAGAAAATCTTTTTTGCTTTCTATAGTAGAGGACAATGGGAGTACACCATGCCTCCAAGGAGAAGAAATAGACAATCAACTGATCCAAAGGAGGAAAGGGAATTGTCCAGAGGAAGAAAAATGTCCAGAGAAAGAGGTAGGCAAGGACATAGTTCAGACATGGAAAGAGGAATGCGTAATCTTCGTGCCAGAATGGAGGACATGGAGATAAGAGAAAGGCGAAGATATGATGCAAGAGATATCAGTGAATCAGAACCTGAAGGTGATGTTGGACGAGAAGAAGAAGAAATCCTAGTAGAAGATGCAGCTAACGAGCATTTAATTAAGGTTATCGCTCGGATGAGTTCAAAAACAAAGATGGACATTCCAGCTTATGAAGGGAGTCTAGATGTAGAAGAGTTGCTAGACTGTATTAGAGCTCTTGACACTTACTTCGATTATGAAGATATCGAAGATGATAAGAAGGTCAGACATGTTGTCACAAGATTAAAAGGACATACAGCATTGTGGTGGGATGAACTGCAAGCTGACATGCGTTGCCAAGCTAAGCAGAAAATTAAGAGCTGGGACAGGATGATTGCAAAAATGAAGGCAAAATTCATTTCCAGGGACTATCAAATTTCTTTGTTCAGGAGGATGCAGAACCTGAGACAGAAGATGATGACAGTGAAAGAGTACACCGAGGAATTCTACAGGTTGAACATTAGAGCAGGTCATCGTGAAAGCAATGACGAAAAGGTAGCCAGGTATATGAATGGCATGAGGTATGAAATTCAGGATGAACTAAATTTGGCCACCATTTGAATGGTAGAGGATGCTTACCAATTGGCTTTGAAAGCTAAGGAGAAGCTGAGCCGTAAACAAAGTCAGAGGGGCCGAGGCAAAAGTCAACCTAGAGGTAAATCAGTTGCCCAGGAAAGGTTCCAGAAGCCCAAGGAAGAATGGAAGAAACCTCAGACTCAGACAGAGAGAGGTGGAACCTCACAGAGAAGGCCATATACTGAACAAATAGGACAACAACCTAAGCAAAGGGGAGGATATGCTGATAATAATAGGTTTCCTCGTACCAGAGGTAGAGGAAGAGGTAGAGGTGGAGTCATTACATGCTACACATGTGGAAAGGAGGGGCACAAGTCAGTCGACTGTCCAGACAGGAAGAAGGATGGAGGAGAGACTCATATCGCCGAGGCACAAAGGAGAGATGTTGAGGCAGAGTACGCTGAGGGTGGAAGATCGCTGGTGATGCGAAAAGTCCTTTTGACGCTAGAAAATGGGATGGAGAACTCAGCACAGAGGAACAATATTTTTAAGACTTCTTGCAAGACCAAAGGTTGGGCGTGCAAGGTCATCGTGGACAGCAGAAGCACAGACAATCTCGTTTCAACCGAGATGGTGGAGAGGTTGGAGTTGGAGACAACCGATCACCTGAACCCATACAAAGTTTCATGGCTACAGAAGGGACATCAGGTAAATGTCACTAGACAGTGCTTAGTTGACATTAAGATAGGAGGGTATAATGATAAAATTTTATGTGATGTTATTCCTATGGATGTCTGTCATTTATTACTGGGCAGACCATGGCAATATGATAGGAATGTGATCCATGATGGGAGGTAAAATACATATATCCTGGAGAGGAATGGGAGGACCCATATGCTATGTCCAATTGAAGATAAAGAAGTGAAGCCAGAAGTAAGAAACATAGTACTTCTCATGAGTGGGAAGGAACTTCTTATAGAATTTAAGAAGAAGGAGGATCCACAATTCTTTGTGGTCAGAAAATCGAGAATTGTTCTGACTAGCACAAGAGTGGACGAATTACCAAAAGAAGTTTAGGAACTACTGGAAGAGTTCGCTGACATTGTAGTGGACGAACTACCTCATTCGTTGCCACCGATGAGGAGTGTGAGCCATCACATTGATCTCATACCAGGGGCTAGTTTACCAAACAAAGCCGCATACAGGTTGACACTGCAGGAGAATGAAGAAGTTAAAAGACAAGTCCAGGAGTTGTTGGACAAAGGCTTGGTCAGAGAAAGTTTGAGTCTATGTGTCGTTCCAACAGTACTCAGTCCGAAGAAAGACAGAGGCTGGAGGATGTGCACTAATTCGAGAGCCATCAACAAGATAACTATCAGGTATAGATTCCCATTGCCAAGAATGGATGATTTGATGGATTGCTTAAGTGGAGAATTTTTTTTTTCAAAGATAGATTTGAAGAGTGGATATCATCAGATTCGTATGAGAGAAGGTGACGAATGGAAAACAGCATTCAAGACAAATGAAGGTTTGTACGAATGGCTTGTCATGCCGTTTGGCTTGACAAATGCACCAAGTACCTTTATGAGGTTGATGAATGAATTCCTAAAGGAGTTCATTGGGAAATTTTTCATCGTGTATCTGGATGACATATTGGTCTTTAGCAAGACAAAAGATGAACACTTGAAGCATTTAACTATTGTGATGAAGAGATTACAGCAAGAGAAGTTGTTGATAAATATGAAGAAGTCCTCATTCATGAAGACAGAGCTTGTTTATTTGGGATTCGTTATATCTGCAAATGAACTGAGAATGGATCAGGATAAGGTGGAGGTAATCAAGAATTATCCATCACCAAGGAACATATTTGAGGTGAGGAGTTTTCATGGACTGGCTAGTTTCTACAAAAAATTCATTAGAAACTTCAGTGGAATTAGTGCAGCAATGATGGATACAGTGAAGAAAAGACATAAATCTTTTCACTGGATGGAAGAGGCTGAGAAGAGTTTCAACTTGTTGAAACGAAATATTACAATGCAACCAATCTTGGTGTTGCCATATTTTCAAAAGACATTCCAGGTGAAATGTGATGCAAGCGGGTTTACAATTGGAGCGGTCCTGAGTCAGGAAGATAGGCCGATTGCATATTTCAGTGAGAAGATGAATGAAGCGAAGGAGAAATACTCCACATATGATAAAGAATTATATGCCATCATACAGGCATTGAAGAAGTGGAGGCACTATTTGATTCCGAAGAAATTTGTTTTATATAGTGATAACCATGCATTACAATATGTGACTCAACAAGAAAAGTTGAATCAGAGGTATGTTAAATGGATATAATACATGCAAAATTTCACTTTTGTAATAAAACATATTTCTGGTACTGCTAACAAAGTTGTTGATACTTTGAGTAGGAAAAGTTTGATGTTGCAGGAGTTCAAAGTCAGGACGTTAGGCTTTGATGATCTTAAGGACATGTATGCAAATGATTCAGACTTCAAGGAAGCTTATGAAGTAGCTGAGAATCCAGTTCTCAGAGACAGGAGTCAGTGGATGGAGTATCTGATCCAGGACATATTGTTGTTCAAGGGAAATCAACTGTGTATTCCAAATTTCTCCATGAGAGAGAACTTGTTGAAGCAAAATCACAGTGGAGGATTGGTCGGACATTTTGGCCATGATAAGACATTTGCTAAGCTGAGTGAGTCATATTTTTGGCCAAGAATGCGGTCAGAAGTCAAGAAATTTGTGGACAGATGCAGGATTTGCTAGCATTCAAAGGGAAGGAAATGGAATGCGGGTTTTTATCAACCCTTGCCCATATCAGAGAAGCCGTGGGACAAAATTAGCATGGATTTGATATTGGGATTGCCAAGAACACAAAGGGGTGTTGATTCAATATTTGTGGTAGTTGACAGGTTTTCTAAAATGGCACATTTTATCCCATGCCAGAAGACCAGCGATGCGACTCACATCGCAATTTTGTTTTTCAAGGAAATTGTTCGACTCCATGGATTGCCAAAAAAGCATAGTCTCAGATAGGGACACAAAATTCATAGGGCATTTCTGGAGAACATTGTGGAAGAAGCTCGGAACTAATTTGATGTTTAGTTCTACTTATCATCCTCAGATGGATGGACAAACAAAAGTGGTCAACAGAAGTCTGGGAGATTTGTTGAGGAGCTTGGAGACAGAGCACCATAGCAGCTGGGATAGAATATTACCGTAGGCAGAGTTTGCTTAAAATGACTCAGTAAATCAGAGCACAGGGAAAAGTCCATTTCAGATTATATATGGAATGCAGTCGAGAGGAGTTTCTGAACTGAGGGATTCAGAACAGACTGGTACTAGCAGTGCTAGTGCAGAAGAATTCGCTGAAGCAATGAAGGAGTTTCACAATCAGGTGAAAGAACGACTATTGAATTCAAGTCAAGAGTACAAACGCAGAGCAGATCAGCATCAGAGACAACTTCAGTTTGAAGTTGGTGATCTGGTTCTGGCACATTTGAGGAAAGAAAGGTTCCCGAGAGGAACATACAACAAGCTGAAGATGAAAAAAAATTGGGCCATGCAAGGTCTTGAAAAAGATGGGACAGAATGCTTACGAAATTGAGTTACCAGTTGATATTGGAATATCTCCGATATTTAATGTTTCGGACCTATATCCATATAAAGCTGATGAATCAGGAGCAGACGGTGATGATCAATCAGAGGTCCAATGGAAAAAGCAGATTCCAGTTGCAGAGAAGCCACAGATGGAGCAGATACTAAACAAACGAGTGGGTAAGAAAACCAGGAGGAAAGAATATTTTGAATATTTAGTTAAGTGGAAGGGTCATCCAGTTGAAGATGCCAGCTGGGAGACTAAAGCAGAGATTCAGAAGCATGGACATACTGTGCAGGAGCTCATGGACAGGAGCCCATGCAAATTTTCAAGCGAGGGAGTATGATGCAGGAGCATCCCTCACGACAAGCAACCAACGTGGAAGTGGAAGTCAGTTGGAAGACGTCCAGTGCAAGTTTTCGAATTTTCAAAATTTTCCCTTGGAGTTGTCATGCTGAACATAAACGGGACCATTTATTTTAGGCATCTTGGAAAGAATGTAATTAGAGCTTGAGCCATACACTCTCGTCTGAGACGATCAGAGGCATTTATAGTAGTAGTTGCAGGTAGATAGAATTAAATTCTAGATTAGATAGTTCTAGAAGGAAGAGGGGAAACCGACTATAGACACCCTCATTTGGATGATTGTAACAGGAACCAGATAGATTATTATCAAAAAAAGAGCATAGGAGAATAGCAGAGAAAGAGAGTCATAGAAGACATCCATGTACAGATCATGAATTAATAGAAGAAGTTGATTCAGATTCATGGCTGTTGTGTTATTCTCCATGTATGTGTGTTAATTTCTCTGAGTATTACTTCCTGTATGCATTTGGTACGCTGTATATGTGAATGACTTCATGTGTTAAGATAGAAGTCTGAGAGGAGGTAAAGTGAGGTAAAACTGTTTTATCTTTGAGCAAGGATTCCTGCAAGGAGTGCAGTTGAGTCGTCCGCAAGAATGCGTTGACAGAAGGCTCGGGAGTTAAACTTTTGTTCTCAGAACCCTCAGAATTGAAGTGGGTTACTAAGACTGCTGCTGCAGGAGTGCGCAGGGTCTGGAGGATTCAACACTCAGAAGGTTGTTGAATGTGGAGCGTAAGGAAGGTGCGCAAATCCCTCTGAAGGATCAGAGAGGAAGAAAGCTCAGGAGACATAGCACCTTCATGATATCATTATTGAAGACTACACAGGAGGATTCCGTGCCAAGAATTCTTCAATATAGGAGGAAAGGAATCGACGGTCAAGATCTTGTAGAGAAGGTCGACAGGACCCCGTCAACCATTGGACATATCGAAGAAGTGGAGAGGTTACGATCGTGCTGGGAGTGCAAGCTCCAGGAGTTGTGAACCGTTAGATCGTGAATCAGTCACCTGTCAGCCACTAGATTCTGGAAAGTTGCGTAGGGGTTAAGTTCTGAGGCAGAGAAGAAATTCCAGAGGAGCCATCGGGACATTTGGCCATCGGGGTTTCGACAAGTAAGAAAATCGAGACCTTTAAAGTCCCGAAATTTCCAAGGAAGAATCTGAGCCGTTGATTTCGGCAGGGACATGTGGCGAGGAGATAGGAATCCATCAGGGATCAGCTCATCGGAGAATCGGTTTGCGAGGACATAAAACTCTCACATACTGGAATCGCGATCCGTGATTTCCCGACAGGAGATTTGAACTGTCCATTCGCGGGGACACGTGGACGAAGATCCTGAAGAGTCAGCGTTCGGGACATCGGGGTTTCTAGTGTCAAGGAACTCGAGCACAACAAAATCGCGAAACGCGATTTCCCGATTTGATCAGACCCGTTGATCTGAAGGACACGTGGAGAGAGATCCCGAGGAGTCGAGGTTCGACATTTCGGGGTTTCCGAAGTCGAGTGCATTGTGTAAGTTGAAATCGTGATACGCGATTTCCCGATAGGATTAAGACCAGTAGTGGAGGACAGGTGTCGGTGGATTGAGCCTTGTCTTGAGGAGAGGACAGGTGGCATCGGAGATCGGGGACCAGATATTTCAGGAGTGCGAGTTCTTTGCATTTCAAACTCGTGAACTCCGAAATCCCAATAAGTGGGGAAGGACACGGTCCCAGGGACCAGCAGATCACATGCGAGAGAGTTAGCCTAGGGGGGCTAAAGGGTGCAGAAAGTGCCATCGGAGTTCGGGAATCGGGGATACAAGAGGTAAGGAACTTACGACCTCGCAAGTGTCGATTTCCTGACGAGAATTTTCCGATAGAAGAAAATAACACGTGGGTGAAGGTTCATCGGGTTTCGGGGTTTTATAATTCCCGTTTTTCACGAGTGCAGGACTCGCGATCCCGCGAGGTCCGATTTCCCGATATAACACATGGGAGTCGTAAGGAGAATATTTTGTGGGTGCAAAAAAGTCTCGATAAGGGATTTGAAGAACCTCTTTTGTTCTTCGGGCCTAGGAAAGAGAAGGTCCTGGTGAGAGCAGACGTGCCCTGGTTGGACGTTTGCGTCAGATATAGTGATACATTTCATTTCCAATTCAGGCATATGCATAATCATTTCCCAACACATTCCAACCATCTCTTACTTTTGAGAACAAAATCAGGACTTGTAATATTATTTTAAGTATATTTTGTATTCATTACACACATGGATTAAACAGCTCGAGCAATCATTTTTTCATGAACATATCAACATACAGTATCGAACATATATACAACGACACAATCGCTTTTTCAAACTGGAGATGGATTTTAAAAATGATGCATCATCTAAAATTTCCAAGCTATATGAGAGGCCAAACACACATATTTATCCATGATTTTAGCTACATATTACTCATAAACAATATTTGGGTGAAAACAAGTTCGAGGGAAAACACTTATAAGGGTATGGTAAAATGGCTTGGATCACGGATAGGCTGTGATGAAAACGACCCAACCTCTACTCATAATCCGTCAAATACAATCATTTAACATTGCATATAGAATTCATACAGAGAGCATAACACAAAACATACACACCACACATACACAAAACATCACCACACATACACAAAACATAACTTGTAAATGTTGATCTTGGAGCATCGAAGAACAACAAGATCCACCAGTGTGTAACAGACTTGTACACATACTCAAACCAGTGATGTGTTCTCTTGGCACCGAAGAACGTCGAGAACCACTATCTTTAACATATGCTACTATGTTCAATGATTGGTTCTTCATCATTTGATTACAAATAAAATCACACTCTCTCACACACATATAATATATCTAACATACATAAACAAAATTTAAACA
>JZKD02S1892799.1:461084-481305 GCA_000966675.3 Picea glauca | reverse complement strand
CTAAGGGTAAGAGGCCCTAACCTACTGACTGTGCAACCCTAGACTCAAACCCCTGAGAGGAACACTTCTCACCACAGGAGGGGATGACTGCCCCACCCTGATTGAAAAGCAACCAATCAAGCCCGCTACTTTCACTGAAACAACATGCGTGCAAACGTGTGCTGAGCTACAACAGAGCGCAGGTACCCATGGGCTGTACTTGCACAGGCTGCGTGTATGTATAAACTCTAAGACAAAACTAAACATAGGCATCCCAGACCTGGAAAAGGCCTCTGGTATTGAAAACCAGGGTCTCTTGAAGGCTTAGATGCTTCTTCCAACAGAAAAGAAAGAATATTTGCAATGAATAACAAAACGAAATAAAGCAAACTGAGACGAGACTATGAACCAGCAAGACTCAGATAAGATCCAGAAAACCCCCTGAGAATGTATAATTATGACAGTGAAGAGGAGGACTGCCTCTCAAGCTCTCTGACTCTTACACGCTACTGAAACCTCTATAGAAAGTGTTCACATGCGGGATGTAAGATATTAGGGCACGGGTCACACGCGTGCAGGCCTTCTGCAGGCCGCGTGTACCTATGTGTGTCCCGATAATTAATGTCAAGCAAAAGTCAAGGAAAAACTAGTATAAAGAACCAGGTTCCCTGCTAGCTCTGACCTAACAAAAAAAAGACAAACAAAGAAACATAAAATCTAATCCTTTAAACTACCCAAAAACCTCAACTAAATCCAGAAACACTAAGAGTATCTTCCCCAGCGGATTCGCCAATTCTGTTGTTGGGAAATAATACCCTATGGACTAGCAAACTAGGGTCTGATTTGCATGCATATTTTGACCTTAAAGAAATGACCTTTTAACCTACCATCCCAAAACTTAAACCCCTCTTTCAAGACACATGCATGGAAAGGAACTACTAACATTTTTACTGATGTTTGGTGTAGATCCTCCGTTGCGCTTTGCCCACTTACTTGCGTTGCTCCTTCCAAATTTAACCTGCAATCAAGACAAAACACTACGCATGCATGCTATTTTTCTACTTGAGGGTTAGAAATTAAGCATAAATTATGCAAATCACATATAACTCATGCATTGGGACGGGAAAAGTATTATTTTTATTAATCTCAAGATGAATCAACTTACAATAATGATAGAGACCGACCACCGCTCCTTGATCCTGATCCTGGGCTCCTCCTCTTCTTTGTCCTCCAACTGCTTTGCGTTAATTCTCCTTAGGATTGAGGAAAGGCTAAAGGGTTGGGACAAATGGATTCGGAAAATGGGAAGAGTTTCTTTTCTATCTTTTTCCTCCTCCAAATAGTACCCCTACCCCTTCTTTTATAGGCTAGAAGGAGCTAGGGTTTTGGACGAACTCTCGGCCATCCATGGCTAGGAGTTTCAGTTAACTGACCCATAGATTTTTGTCCCGTCGGCAACTTTCCTGTTATTGTGCTTTGTTAGGTAAACGCGGGCTGTAGTAGGCCTGTCAGCGTTCCAACGCATGCAGTAGTAGGTCTGCTAGCGTTCCAATGCATGCAGTAGTGGGTTAGGGAGCATGTACCTTCACCCAAGAGGATTTTCAAAGAGGTTTTTTAGTAGATGTTTTGGCAATGAAGGGATATGAGTTGGCCTGATGCTAGGTAAGCATGTATGGTGCAATTTAGGGTTATAACACACATGGCACTCCCATGTGGACTTCTAGAGGCTACTCCCTCTAGGAACACTTAGGGTCAACTCCCCATAGTGTGAGACATCAAGGGTCAACTCCCTTGACATGTCCTCATGTTCTATGAACATGGGACAATGGGATATAAGCCCAAATGCACTTATTCCTTCTCAAATAAGTGTTCCACTTATCCCTTCTTGGATAAGTGTCCTCACAAATCAACTCAACTCAATTCACAGAGGAGTACAATTTGGAGAAATTTTGTCACACATGGCACTCCATGTGGACTTCTAGAGGCTACACCCTCTAGAAACACTAGGGTCAACTCCCATAGTGTATGACGTCAAGGGTTAACTTCCTTGACATGTCCTCATGTGCTCTCCACATGGTATGTTTGGTTATAAGCCCAACCACAATTATCCCTTCTCAGATAAGTGTCATCATAGATCAAATCAACTTAGTCACATAGGAGTACAATCTGGAGAATGTCTCAGGAAGTTGCAAACATAAATATTGCCTCTCAGCGAGGGAGGCATTCTCTGCCACACCAAGTTTGTCACAGAAGTACTTAAACTTCATCCTAGTTTGATAAGAACATCAACAACCTAATCATCTATAGGAAGGTACTACACCAATACTTCCTTCCTCTACACCATGTCTCAGATGAAATGGTACTTGATCTCAATGTGGTTCGATTTGTCATGAAACATCGCATTATCAAAGATCTTCACACAACTTTGGTTACCATAATGAATAATGGTGGAATCCAGCACATGTTCGTATAAATATGCAAGGATCTTGTGAAGCCACACTACTTCACAGACTGTAATACTTAATGAAATGTATTATGCTTCTATTGTTCTCAATGCCAAAAAAGTTCATTTCCTTCTACACCAGGAAACCATGAAAGATCCCAAAGTGAAGCAACACTTGAAGGTGCTCTTTTTGTCCACTACGCTCCCTACCCAATCAGAGTCAATATATTCCTACCATATTATATCAATAATAGAAGTATATATCAAACCATGTCAAACTACACCTCGCAAGTATCTCAACACATGCTTCACAACAATCTAGTGTGTCTATCTCAGTTGGCTCATAAATTGGCTAAGTGCACTCACTGCATAGAAAATATCTGGTCTAGTGTTAACCAGATACATCAATGATCCAATCAGTTGTCTGTACGAAGTCGGATCAATCTCGTCAGAATCAGAAGAAGACATGCATAGTTTCTTCATTTTCGTCACCATATTTGTAGCCATGCATTTCAAGTTTAATAACTCAAACTTCTTCAATTTCTCAACTATGTAGTTCCCCTTACTCAGGAAGATCTCATCATTTCTTTGCCACACCTCCAGTTCCAAGAAGTAGTGAATCATACCAAGGTCCTTCATCTCGAACTCAGAGGCCAACGCATACTTGCATTCAATAATAAAGATCTATGTACTTCTGAGGAATAAATCATCAACGTAGAGGACCAAAATCAGGGCCTCACCATTAACAATTTTGTAGTACATGTTGGGATCAACAACACTTTTGTTGAAGCCCAAACTTATCAGGTGTCCATCAATCCTCACATACCAATATCGAGGTGCCTACTTGAGTTCATACAGAGCCTTATTCAACCTACACACATGAGACTCCTTCTCATGTATGGCGAAACCATCTGGCTACTCGATGTATATTTCTTCCCCAATCTCTCCATTGGGAAAGGTTGTCTTCACATCCATTTGATGTAGTTTCCAACCCATGGATGATGCAAGGGAAATAGTCATTTGAATAGAAGTGTATCGAGCAATAGGAGAAAATGTCTCATCATAATCTATTCCCTCCACCTGAGAGAATCCTCTAGCAATAAAACTTGCTTTGTGCTTCTCGATGCTTCCGTTGGCTATATGTTTGATCTTATACATCCATTTGAAATTCACTACAGAATTCCTTTCAGGTCTCGGAACAATATACTACACATCATTCTTCATGATGGACTAATACTCTTGCATCATGGCATCTCTCCATACTAGATGCCTCCTCGTAACAAGAAGGATTGGAATCAATGATGTGGCTCATAGCTACAATAGAGAACTAATATCTCTAAGGTATCTTTCTATCTCGAAAAGTACCATGAGGATTTGCATGTTCTTCTACCTCCTACAGAGTCTGACGATCCCATGCAAGTATCTTCCGACCTACTGCAATATCTCTGAAAACATTATGTGGAGAAACAAGATCAAAGTGATAAATTTGATTAATAGGCGATGTCTCCCTCTGAATTGCTAGAGCATGAGGGGAAGAAGGCACCATCTCCTCCTGTCTCTCAATATCAATATCCATGTGAGATCCTCTAGATCTTCTGAAGGATACCTCCTCGTTAAGGGTAACATTTCTGCTCACCTCAATCTATCTCTGACTAGGGATGTAGATCTAGTATGTCTTTGAAGACTCACTATACCCCACAAATGTACCCTTTCTTCCTGCAGGTTCTAGCTTGGTCATTTTCTCCTTGGGTACATGAATGCATACTGGACACCCAAATATCTTAAGTGTCCAACTTCATACTTCACTTCGGTGAAGGCCTCCTCAGGAGTCATGTTCCTCAAAGTCTTGTGAGGACTTATGTTCTGAACATACACTACAGTCATGGATGCCTCTATCCATAGAAACATGGGAGAATGCTAATCATACTAAGTAATCTTGGACCATACTTGATATATTGAGGTTCCCTCATGAAACCAATATCTCAAGAATATCAAGGTTCCCTTATGGAGCCAATGTCCCCCAAGGCATATGAAGGTTTCCTCATGAAACCAATGTCTTGGTTCCTTTATCTGACTATATAAAGCATGAGATCTTGGTTCCTTCATCTTTGAATAGGTCAAATGATACATAGTCAAAGTTTTAATACACCGACAAACAATAAATCTCAAGGAAAACAATAAATCTCAATGATATAGTTTAATGGATGAAATACATCGTGAGTAGCACTTCGTGGAGTTCAGAGCTGAGTTTACCAGATGGTCTTGTGAAGAAGGGATTACACATGCCTTTCCACATAGCAGTTACGGATATGTCCCGGTTCCCTAACATTGGACTTTGCTGACCAATGACATTAGATTCACTGAGCACACAAATTTCATCGGTCGTGTCGATGAGGCAATGCATGAGCTCAATGTAGCGCATCATGAAGTCACCATGGATGGCGTCATTGAACTCTAAGGAAACCATGTTATGCAAAATCACTTCATTCTTCATTTCTTGTACGTTGATCTGTGGAAGGTAGAGCATGCCCGAGTATGTGTAGAATTTTACCTCTAGGCTGGAGGATGACTTGAATATAATACCTCCCTTTACCAACTTTGTCACATTGTATGACTTGAGAACATCACGTCCCAGTCAAAATCTTGATGGCCACTAAAGTAGTCTCCTCTAGAAATTGCAATAGATGCATGGCTCAAATAAATTTCCAAATGGACCACATGCGGTCGGTCTTCCTAGTATTCGTCTATTATTCATGTTTGCACTAATGGCGAACTGGAGCACAACAGTTTGGAATTACTTGAATTCTGTGAGTTTGTGAAATTGCTCCACTTACGTGCGGTGTGCCTCTCGAACCCATTGATTTTGCGAACAACAGATAAATCTGAGCAAGCACTTGTTCTTTAAGTTATATTATTGGCATCATTGACCAGGATAAAATCGCTCACCTTGCATGGAAGTGTCCTCTCTTTAAAGCCAAGGTTTTGGAAACAATCTCTTGAACCCGACGATTGAGTTGTTCATGTGGAAGATTGAGTTGTTCAAGCGTTTCAACGAGCCATTGGAAAGATAATTGATATTTGTATATGACGTAGAGGGTTGTACATTACCCTGCTGTTATGTATCATAGCAAGCTATCTCTCATTTTCCTGGGCCCTCCAGTGAGGGAGTCGAGCCCAGTCCTGCTCTAATACCATGTTGGTTTTCTTCATATGAGATATAATCGATGTATTATTACAATAATGAGTGTTCCATATATAGGGAACATAAGGTGACCATCTATGAAAGGATTCGTCCCTTAAATAATCGATAACTATTTGTTATTATCATTTACTTATTATATAAAATATATAATAATCAATAATAATTATATTATTAATTATTATCTTTAGAGAATGTCTTCCTGATGTTGTCCAAACATCAACAATTAATGCACCTGTCATATTAACTATATCCCCATTTTCATCTTTAACTTGTTCCTTTTTCATTTTCTCAAGTAGGGAAGGTGAAGACTCTATTTCCCACCATTTATCCAAAGTTCATGTAAAACATTGTGTAATAGAATTACATGCTTCTATTTCACTTTTCACGTTCATGCACATGACTCGGTAGGAAACATACATTTTTTCTATAACTTGACGGATTTGGCCTATGGTCATACTATCTATGCTCCATTCTAGGAAATTTTCATTTGTAAATGTTTGTTCCTCTGGCATCTTTCCTTTTCCATAAAGGTCTGGAGCTAGAACCCTAGTCATGTTCAAAGGAATTGGTTCTTTAGCAGGAAGAATATGAGATTGTGTAACCAGAAGATAAGATAAGGATAACTCTTCTTGTTCTAGGGGGAAATGGATTGGAAATTTTTTCTTCAAATCAATTTCTTCACGAATGTAGACTATAGAGTTTACTGATGATACCTTTTGTGGAAATAAGTAAGAACTCAGAATTGGTTTATCAGAAAGATTTCCATATTTTTCTTATACTTTAATGATAGATTCCCCTATGTTCTTAAAAGATTAACCTAATCCTTCCATTAGTTCTTTATGGTCTCTTTTTGAAGAGTCTTTTTCACTTTATAAAGTGTTTTTTATTTTAGAGACTTGGGAATTGGCAGAGTTTATACTTATGAAACTTCATTTGTAGAGACTTGAAGTTAATCTATTTATTTCTTTCTAGCATAGTAATTGGTTACAAATGTATGTGATGCCATCCCTCTTAAAGAAGTATTTGTCCAGTTCAATTGTTCAAACATACTTTGGAGTCTTTTCTTTGAATTGTTTGTTTATATTCTTCCTTGTAAATCATGAGGGGAGTAGCCTTTGTTTGTTTTTCCTCTTCTCCTAGAATGATTCATTTAAAAAGGGGAAAAGGGAAATGTATCTCAGTTGTTTTTCCATCTAAGAATTTCCATTTGTGTTTGGTACTGACACTTTCTTTGGAAGACATCATTTGAATTGCTTCCTTTTGGGAAAGTCTATACTATTCATAAAAGAATATCCACAAATCCTTTATTGTCATATATGTTTATGTTTGTCATTGCTCAGATAAATCTTTCTTTAGTTCTACAGAAGTAGTGACATTAAATTTTTTGGATTGGGGATGAGTAAACATATCCCAATTTAATATTATCTTAATTCATTCTGTGTTTACTCTTCTTCTAGTACATCCATTCATACGGGAAAATAATTTGTTGAAGCGATTATTGAGCACAACAATAAGAGAGAGTGACGGTATACCAGCTCTGCGCAGAGGTTCAATGCCTACTCTGATACATCCAAGATGTAGGATATTTGCTCTATATTTTTTGGCTTCAATCCTAATTTCATCAGGGTCTAAGGTAGGGATAATACAATGATCAGATGCATTTTGTTGGACTTCAGAGACTGTCTCAATGATTTTAAATTAAGAAGATGCACATAGTTGAAACATACACATATCATCATAAATATCTTTAGAAAATAAGTTAGGAAGTTTCCACCTAGGGAGAGGCTTTTCTTATTTATATACTTTATTGAAACTATTCACAGAACACATTCTCATTGAACCAAACAGGCAGGAAATAACTGATATTTCATTTTTACCATTTTGACTTTCTTCTACTTCTTTCTGTTTCATTTCTTGATAAGACATAGAGTGAGAAGTATTAGAACTAGAGGGAGAATCCATGGAACCTAGATTGGCTCTGATACCAATTTTTGCAGAGGTGTCCCTTTTTGGAATATGAATGATGCTTGATTTTTTTCTTTCACCTTCTTGTGATGTTATGAACTTCTACACGAACCACTACATGATCATTGAAGCAGATTCAACACCTTTCCTTCAAAAAAAACCTTGAGCATCTTCCTTGTCGTAGCGGAAAAAACATAAGGATAATAGTGATCCAGAATCCTTAGTGAATATTGAGTGAACCTCGAATGAAATTTTACTTAGAATGAATGATATAAACACGCATTGCAGAAATATTTCTAGTAATTTTAGAAAATATTTACAGATCGTTTTAGACTTACAAACTCAAATTCATAGCTTTCGACCATAACACATTTCAGGATACCTCAAACCTGAGTAGAATATATCTTGACCTCAAGAATTATATAGAAACCCTTAAGCTTTTGGTGCTACTGGAAAAATCTTCAAACATACTTGTGAGTTCTACCACTTTAGTTCATAGGTTCCCAACAAAGTAGTGTTGATTTGGTTGTCATTGATGCCAACTCTTAAAGAAAGCCCGATAGCACAAAGGTTTGGGTAATGGATCCAATTTTGTTTGATTTTAATATGTCTCATTATTTTCTTGTCATGTTTGATAATAAGTAGAAATGGATGAACTCCAAAGTGGTCCACATATGGTGAAATCCCTCACAAGAAGACGCTTTGCGGATTGAGTTATCGTAGAAGTATGGTTAGAGAACCCATGCTTATTTGTGGAATAATGAGATCAAGGTTAGTGAATTTTTCAGCAAAAATATCCTATATGGGTAGTACTTGTCATGAAGTTTCCGGTGGTATGTGGAACGTCACATAACTCCTCACAGTTAGAGAGTTATGGCCATGAGAAGTTGGAGAACCCAGGTTTAGGTAATGGACCCAAGTTTGATTGATGGATAATGGTATGAGTTTTGATGTATTTGCAGGTAATACTATTATATATTGATATTACATGTAATTCCATTTATGGTGGTATGTGTAACATCACATAACTCCTCATGTTTTGAGAGTTATGGCCTTACGAAGTTGGAGGACCCTCATATGTCATCTAGAAGCCCCAAAAGGTCAAAGTAGTCAAAGTGGTTTAAGAGTTTTTAGAAGGTAAATAATAAAGTGAGGTGATGAGTGTACTGTAATTCAAACTGAATACAAAATAAATTATTTAAATAATAAATCTAATGGAGAAATTAGAAGGGGGTTAACCCTAAAATAAGGAAAGTGGGCAAAGTGACCTAGAAGATTTTTTTAAGGAAGCTACTTGGAGAGTATAAATAAGAGTCAAGGCTATCTCATTTTAGATCACACTTGAGAATATTGAATATATATAGGTTTATGAGGTAACCAAAGGATATCTAAGCTGAATTTCAGAGAGAAGGTGAAGAAAAGAAAACCAGAATTCAAGGGAGGATAAATTCTTTTGACAATGCTTTCTAAGGTATGTTATTTAAGGGTCATCTCAACATTTTCTCAATAAATTATTTTATCGAATAATTTAGACCCTAAAATTTCTATTCCATTGAGAAAACATATCCAAGTATCTTTGTTAAAAAATTCATCTTGTGGTTCGTTGTATTTTTGAGTTACACTCCGTGGAAAATAGGGTTTGTGGCTAGTCCTGAAACTAGTCTAAAACAGGTGTTGCGGGTAAAAACGTCATAACTTCTTCATAACAGATCCAAATTCTATAAGACAAAATCTATTGGTTATAATACAGTCGGTATTATTCTATGTAATGGTTTCAGATTGATTCAAAAAATATTCCATGCGGTGCACGCTCTACAAGGACGCTCTCCAGCATAAGCTAGAATTTAACAAGGTATGTCATTTTTTCTATAACTCCTTTTCTGAGAGGTTCCAAGTAGTGACACTTGGAGGAATTGTATAAACACACTGAATAACATTTGTGTACCATTTTCAGAGCTTTATTCATTATAGGTACAAATTTATGATTATTTCAAGTTGGGGTTGTTGACTAATCCAAAACTAGTCATGTGAGACTAAAACAAAGTTTGATGAAAATGATAGTCTCTTGTTTTTAAAGTTAAGGAAGGTTTGCTGGTATGTGGTCATATACACTAGGCCTATTACAAAGTTACAAATCATATTTGGATGATGAAATTGATGAGGGATTTTGGTTAAGGTACATGTTGGGTACATGGTTGAGACAAGTAGTTGATGAGTTGGCACATACATGAGGTGTATAGTTGATGATGTGGGTACATATTGATGAGTCATAGTTGATGAGAATTTGAAACATGATTGGCACATACTTGGTACATGGTCAGATGCACTTGTTTATGGTACATGTTGATTATAGGTTGTTTGGTACAGGTTGGTGCATGGTTGATGCACTTGTTTATGGTACAGGTTGATTACAAGTTGAGGTACAGGTTGGTGCATGGTTGATGCATGGTTTAGGTTTATTGGTATGGGTTTACAACGGTATATATCACAGTGATAATGTGACAATGGTTCCATCATTCTACTTCTACTTCAAGGTGGTTGGACGGAGCAACGACAGGTGGTTGTAGCCACCTTCCGGTTATAGTCAAAGAACATAGGGGGTTGTAGCCTCCTTATGGTTGTAGCCAAAGAATTGTGTATTTGGAGCTTCCCTCAAGTTGTATCCTGAGAAACTAGGGGTTTGGAGCCTCCTTCCAGTTGCAACTGGAAAAAAAAGGAAGTTGGTGCTTCCAATGAATGTAATTATTCAAGACATATAAGAAAAATCATTATGTGGTTTTCTCCCGATTTAGGTTTCCACGTAAAACATTGGTGTATTGTGTATGTGTATGATTGTTAATTTGTTCATTGCTCATTATTGGATGATAATTCTACATTGATATAACACTTGGATTATTTGGTTAAAAAGGATTATATTGCTCTATTACTGATTCACCTCCCCTCTCATTAATCCAACAATTGATATCAGAGCAGGTTCTTTTAGAAATCAGTTTAATCACTGAAAGGTAGATCATGGAGAGAAACAACTTGTATAAAAATGGAATACCACAGTTTGATGGACAGAAGTATGCTTTTTGGAGCATAATGATGAATACATATATACATGCATAGGAATTTGAAATTTGGCAATCAATTGTAGATGGATACACAACACCAGCAGTTCCACCCAAAAATAACAAAGCAGTGAAACTCAGTCAGAATAATTACAAAGCCACAAATGCACTTCTGAATGGTCTCAATGAAACGGTATTGACCAAAGTTGCACATTGTAAATTCACTAAAGAGATTTGGGATAAGCTTCGAAATATTTATGAAGGAGATTCAAAAGTCAAAGAAGCAAAGCTTCAAACTTATAGAGGTCAATTATAACAACTAAAGATGAAGGAAGATGAGAATATTGCAGCCTACTTATTACAAGTCGATGAAATAGTGAATGTAATCATAGGACTGGGAGAAGAAATTGAAGAATTTGTAATTTTTCAAAAGGTAATAGGATCTTTTCCTATGATATTTGACCCTAAGATATCAACACTAGAAGAAAGATTGGATCTAAACTCAATAAGCATGGATGAACTGCATGGAATATTCACAGCATATGAAACGATAACTGAACAAGAAAATCTAGATGTAAAAGAAGCAATCTTCAAAGCATCCAAAAGATCAAAGAAAAAGTAAAAGCAGCAAGAAGAACATAGCAACAATAGTGATGTTTCGGAAGATGATGAAGAAGTGGCCAACTTCGTCAAATTACATAACAAGGGAATCAACGGTAGGTATAGAGGTAAGATTCCTTTAATTTTTTTTAATTGTGATGGTATTGCTCATTTTTATAACAAATGTCCTCATAAGAAAAAGATAAATGATGAAGGTTACTCAAAAGGCAAACAAACATATAAAGGAAAAATAACTACAAAGAATTTTTTCAAGAAAATCTTATGCACCAAAAAAGACATCTCATCGTCAGATGAAGATGAAGTTAGTGACAGTGAGATAGGGAGAGTTCTATTCATGGCAGTAGAAGACTCTGATAAAGAAGACTCTAAAGAAGAATATGAAGAATTCGAAAAAGAAATTGAAGAGGTAGAAGTTGACTATCGAGAAGAATTGATGCGTGCCATAGAAGTTATCAGAAGAGGAAAGAAGAAAAATAAGAAACTACAAGCATAACTAGAAAAGAAAGAAGACACTCAATAACTAGAACAAATGATCACAAATTTGAAGGTTCAAATAGAAGAAGATAAAATAATTGAAGAATCACTCAAAGAACATCTAGAATAAAAGGACAGGATCATTGGAAATTTGGAAGCAGAGATTGTTACATTCAGAAAGGATATTCAAAAGAAAAATATGAAAAATATCTCAAAAGTTTTGGATGACATTATCAACAATCAAAATTCCCATCTTGACAAGTTTGGACTTGGATACAATCATATATAAAATGGATCAAGCTCCAAAACAATAAAGCAAGAAACATATCCAAAAATCTATGCAGAAACAATCAAAGGGGATATGAAGATATACAAGGAAGATTACATGGACACTCCTCCACTGAGAAGATTCAGATTTCAAAATCAACAACAGACAGAGAGGCCTCAAGAAGAAGAAGTATTCATAAGAGCACTTCCTTTTAGAAGATCTTCAACTCCCAGGTATCAAACTATATATATTTTTTTTATGTTATGCATTTAATAATTTTGGACATAAAGATGTAAATTGTAGATCTAACAATAAGAACATAAATAACTTTGAAATTCATACACAAAAGGGTTATCCAAGAAGTTCTAGTGAAACACAGAGAAGAAGTTACAACAGGTTTGAATCTTTGAGCACTGAAGTGGAATGTTACAAATGTAACAACTTTGGAAACATGGCCAAAGATTGTAGAATGATAGTCCCTCCTAGATAACCGCAACAGAATAACAACAATCATAGAGAGGAACCTCAGGAAAGGACATGGATAAGAAAAGAGAATCAATATAGCAAAGAAGAATGCACACTCACTCTACAAGCTAAGCAGAAGAAATGTGGTTGGTATGTTGATAGTAGCTGTTCAAAACACATGACAGATGATAGATACAAGTTTCTTACATTAATAAAGGAAAGAGATGGATCATTCTCCTTCGAAAATGATGATTTAGCTAAAATCATTGGAAAAGGCACAGTCAGAATTGGGAACAAGAATACAAAGGCAGAAAATGTTCTACTAGTAGAAGATATGAAACATAATCTTCTAAGTGTGAGTCAAATGTGTGACCAAGGTCATAAAGTTACTTTCGATTCACAAAAGTGCAAGATAAGAAAAGAAAGTTCAGGAAAATTGATTGCTACGGCTGCAAGAACTTCAAGCAACATATATGTGTTAAGTGAAATTGGAAATGAAAAGTGTTTTCTAGGAAAGAAAGATGGAATTTGGCTATGGCACAGAAGAATGGGTCATGTACATTTTGATAACCTTATCAAAGTCAGAAAAAGAGAAGCAGTCAGAGAAATGCCCCAGATCACGAAAACAACCAACACGTTATGCAAGCATTGTCAACAAGGAAAGCAAACAAAGACCAGTTTCAAATCAAAGGAATATTCAATGACAAGACCACTGGAAATTGTGCACACTAATCTAGTTGGACCAGCTACAAAAAAGGGTTTAAAAGGTGAGAAATACTTTATGTTACTAGATGATGATTATACAAGAATGATTGCAGTTTGCTTTCTCAAGAATAAGTCAGAAGCTTTTGAAAACTGTAAGATCTACAAGGAAATTGTTGAAAATGAAATGGATTCAAAAATCAAATGCTTGAGATCTGATAATGGAGGAGATTTCACTTCAAAGGAATTGATGGACTACTGCATCAGTCATGGAATAAAAAGGCAATTCTCTATTGCTAGGACACCTAAACATAATGGAGTTGTTGAAATAAAGAACAGAACATCATAGGAAATGGCTCGAACAATGCTAATGGATTTAAAATTGATAGATATATTTTGGACATAGGAAATGCATACAACAATTCACATTCAAAACATATTAATGCTCAAAAACAACATTGACAAAATTCCCTATGAGCTATGGAAAAGAAGACCATCAAATGTGAAGCACTTCAGAGTTTTTGGAAGCAAATGCTACATCAAAAGAGAAGATGGAAGAATGAGAAAGTTTGACTTTTGTGTGGACAAAGGATTACTTTTTGGTTACTCAAGTAAAAGGAAAGAATACAAGTGTTACAATCTGATATTGAACAAAGTTGTGGAAAGCATCAATGTAACAATTTATGAAACATGTAGCTCGGAATCAAAGGAAGAAGAAAATGAATCAATAGAATAGTATTTCGAAGAAGATGAAAAATAAGTAGAAGAGGAAGATGAAGAGAATCTGAAAGAAGCAGAAAAGCAAGTTCAGCAAGTGTCTCCAAAGACACCTAGAAGACGAGTACATAAGAATAATCCTTCACATTAGATTATCAGAAACAAAGATGAAGGAGTTGAGACTAGAAGAAGAATCCATTCACCAGAACAAACACACCTAACACTCTTATCTACAATTAAACCAAACTATTTTGAAGAAGCCAACAATGATGAATTTTGGAATAAGGCCATGGATGAAGAATTGGATCAAATAGAGAAAAATGACACTTGGGAATTGGTTCCAAGACCAAAGAATAAGAATGTGATCGGCACAAAATGGGTTTTTAGGAATAAATTGAATGAAGATGGATATGTTACAAGGAACAAAGCTAGATTGGTATGTAAAGGATATGCATACATTGAAGTAATTGACTTTGAAGAGACATTTTCCCCAGTTTCCAGAATGGAAGCAATCTATTTTCTTTTATCTTATGCATGCTCCAAAAATATTAAAGTGTATAAGATGGATGTAAAATCATCTTTTTTGAATGGGGAACTTGAAGAAGATGTCTACATTGAACAACCAGAATGATTTCAATTGTCAAAGAACGCAGATTATGTGTGTAAATTAAAGAAGGCCTTGTATGGTCTAAAACAGGCTCCTAGAGGATGGTACTCTAGACTGGATAAGTATCTACAATAGGCAGGGTTCAGAAAAGGAAGTCCAGACAACAACTTCTACATCAAGGTAAGTCAAGGTAATATTTTATTAATGAAGTTTATGTTGATGATATTATTTTTGGTAGTGATGATGACAAGTTAAGCCAGAAATTTGCAAAGGATATGTAGAATGAATTTGAAATGTTGTTACTTGGAGAACTATCCTTCTTTCTAGGACTTCAGATACATCAAAGAAACCAAGGAATTTTCATTTCTCAAACCAAGTATATCATAGAAATGCTAAATAGGTTCGGAATGGAAGATTGCAAACTAGTTATTACTCCCATGCAAACCAGTTGCAAGTTGAGCAGAGATGATGATTCAAAGTCTACAAATCAGAGGAAATACAGCTCAATGATTGGCAGCCTACTATATGTGACAACATCTAGACCAGATGTAATGCAGGAAGTTGGACAGGTGGCACAATTTCAAGAAGCACCAAAAGAATCACATGTATTAGCAGTGAAGAGGGTTTTCAGATATCTCAAAGGAACAAAAGAGTTTGGATTATGGTATCCAAATGGAAAATATCTATCACTTATTGCCTACACAGATGCAGATTGGGCAGGTTGTATTGACGACCGACGAAGCACCAGTGGAGCAACGTTCTACTTGTGTGAGTGTTTAGTATCATGGCTAAGCAAGAAACAATCATCAATATATTTATCTACAGTCGAGGTAGAGTATATTGTAGCAACATCATGTTGTACACAGGTTCTTTGGATAAAACAAACTCTAACAAATATACAGGTTGATTATAATGAGCTCATTCCAATATATTGTGGTAATACAAGCGCCATCGGTATCTCAAAGAACCCGGTGATGCATTCCAAGACGAAGCACATTCCAATCAAGGATCACTTTCTACGAGAGCAGGTTGCAGAAAAGAACATCAGAGTTGAGTATGTGGGAAAAAAAGAACAAGTGGGAGACATCTTTACAAAACCACTTCCACAAAAAGCCTTTGAGTATCTTCGCCAGAGACTCAGAGTTATTTCTACTACAAAATGAATTCTTTTGAATTCTTATATTATATGTATTAGATGTGCACAAGGAAGCACCATAAAGAGGATAGTTCAGTCAGGGGGAGCATCCCTGGATGGAAAGATACCTTTTCCATTGATGACAAAGGGGGAGAGATTCATCAGATGCAGAGGATAGAGGCATGGTTCCAGGGGGAGAAATGGTCACAGAGATGCAAAGGATAGCGACATGTTTCTAGGGGGAGCATGAGTGATATGAATTCAATATTGCATGAGATAATTTCATTTTTGCATCAGAGTGTTGCCATCAATGCCAAAGGAGGAGATTGTTGATTTGGTTGTCATTGATGTCAACCCTTGAAGAAAGCCCAATAGCACAAAGGTTTGGGTAATGGACCCAAGTTTGTTTGATTTAAATATGAATCATTATTGTATTGTCATGGTTGATAATAAGTACAAATGGATGAAATCCAAGTCCCTATATGGTGAAAGACCTCACGGGAAGATGCTTTGCGGATTGAGTTATCCTAGAAGTATGGTTAGAGAACCCATGCATATTTGTGGAATAATGAGATGAAGGTCAGTGAATTTTTTAGTGAAACTATCCTATATGGATATTTCTTGTCATTCCATTTTCGGTGGTATGTGGAACGTCACATAAATCCTCACGGTTAGAGAGTTATGGCCATGAGAAGTTGGAGAACCCAGGTTTGGATAATGGACCCAAGTTTGTTTGATGGATAATGGTATGAGTTTTGAAATATTTGAAGGTAATACTATTATATATGGATATTAAATGTCATTCCATTTTTGGTGGTATGTGGAGCGTCACATAACTCCTCATGGTTTGAGATTTATGGCCTTATGAAGTTGGAGGACCCTCATATGTCATCTAGAAGCACCAAAAGGTTAAAGTAGTCAAAGTGGTTTAAGAGTTTTTATAAGGTAAATAATAAATTGAAGTGATGAGTGTACTATAATTCAAAGTGAATACAAAATACATTATTTAAATAATAAATTTAATGGATAAATTAGAAGTGGTTTAACCCTAAAATAAGGAAAGTGGGCAAAGTGACCTAGAAGATGTTTTTAAGGAAGCTACTTGGAGAGTATAAATAAGAGGCAAGACTCTCTCATTTTAGATCAAACTTGAGAATATTAAATATATATAGATGTTTGAGGTAACCAAAGGATATCTAAGCCTAATTTCATAGGGAAGGTGAAGAAAAGAAGGCCAAAATTCAAGGGAGGATAAATTCTTTTGATGATGCTTTCTAAGGTATGTTATTTACAAGTCATCTCAGTATTTTTGAAATAACGTTTTTTATAGAATGATTCAGACCATAAAATTGTTATTATATTGAGGAAACATATACAAGTATATGTGGTAAACAATTCCTCTTGTGGTTCGTTGTATTTTTGGATTTACACTCCGTGGAAAATAGGGTTTGTGGCTAGTCCTAAAACTAGTCTAAAACAAGTGTTTCGGGTAAAAAAGTCATAACTTATTCATAACAGATCCAAATTCAGTAAGACCAAATGTGTTAGTTAGAGTAAAATCTGTAGTATATTTTTTAATAGTTTCATATCGATTCAACAAATATTCCATGCGGGGCATTCTCTACAAGGTCTCTCTCTAGAATAAGACAAAATTTAGCAAGGTATGCCATTTTTTCTATAACCCCTTTTCTGAGAGGTTCCATGTAGTGAAACCTGGAAGAATTTCATAAAACACACTGAAGAAAATTGTATATCAGTTTCATATATTTATTCATTATACGTACAAAGTTATGATTATTTCAAGTTAGGGTTGTTGACTAATCAAAACTAGTCATGTGAGACTAAAGAAAAGTTTGATGAAAATGCTAGTCTCTTGTTGTTAAAGTTAAGGAAGGTTTGCAGGTATGTGATCATATACATTAGGTCTATTACATAGTTAAAAATCATATTTGGATGATGAAATTGATGAGGGATTTTGTTTAAGGTACATGTTGGGTACATGGTTGAGACACGTAGTTGATGAGTTGGCACATACATGAGGTGTATATTTGATGATGTTGGTACATATTGATGAGTCGTAGTTGATGAGCAGTTGAAACATGATTGGTACATACTTGGTACATGGTTGGATGCACTTTTCTATGGTACAGGTTGATTACAGGTTGTTTGGTACAGATTGGTGCATGACTGATGCACTTATTTATGGTACAAGTTGATTACAAGTTGAGGTACAGGTTGATTCATGGTTCAGATTTATTGGTACAATTTTATGATGGTATATATCATAGTGATAGTGTGACAGTGGTTCCATCATTCTACTTCTACTTCAGGGTGGTTGGACGGGGTAAGGACAAGTGGTTATAGCCACCTTCCAATTGTAGTCGGAGAACATAGGGAGTTGTAGCCTCCTTTTAGTTGTAGCCAAAGAATTGGGGAGTTGTAGCTTCCCTCAGGTTGTAGCCTGAGAAACTAGGGGGTTGGAGACTCCTTCTAGTTGTAGCTGGAAAACAAAGGAATTCGATGCTTCCAATGAATGTAATTCTTCAAGACATATAAGAAAAAACATTATGTGGTTTTCTCCCGCTTTGGGTTTCCATGTAAAACATTGGTGTACTATGTATGTGTATGATTTTTCATTTGTTCATTTCTCATTATTGGATGTTAATTCTACATCGATATAAAACTTGGATTATTTGGTTAAAAAGGATTATATTGATCTATTACTGATTCACCCCCCCTCTCTGTAATCCAACAAGTAGTTCCTACGCAAACTATCAAACACATGACAGAAAGACTCAGAGCACAAACAAGAGGGAGATTATAAGACAAATACTACCCTAGACTCTAAGACTCGATGCCTCAAATGAGTACCATCGGGTTGTATTTATAGACTTTCTCTAGAATTCAAACTGACAAAACGTGTAAGAATTGTCTTAAATGGTTGACAAAATCTTTTAGTACAGACTGAGAATCTTTTCTATAAATCCTTTACTTTCCAATAGATTCCTTAGAATGTGGGTCAAACCACACAAAATGTCGGAGAAGTGCTCCGAGTTATAAGGATTTGCATGAAAAGAAAATCATACGGAAAATATATTAGTCATGATCACAAAACATCCCCATATTATATTGTTGGGAATAGCCTCCACTAGTTTCCCAAGATTTTGAATAAATCTTATGTACTATGATGGTTCATCCTTGGAATAATTGTGAAGAGATTCTCATTTTTACAAGCCATTGGATATGATGAGTTGCATACATTAACGAGATCATGACATCAGTAATTCTGTTAGATTCAAATACATCACATATTTCTCTGAGTGGAATATCTTTGGTTGTGCATTCTATCTTTAAGCATGATGGGTCCACTGTGGTTTTGTTGATGCAGAATTCTCTCCACCAATTTGATAGACAAACAAGATATAATTCCCTCATACTATTATATACACTTCTAAATTTCAATAATGTGAAATATGTCTTATTCCTATTCTCTTTCATGAGAAAATTCCTGTTGGCAAATATTGAACAAGCAACGAGTATGTGTTGATGGTTGTTGTCATTAATGGCAACAGTGGAGATGGCAGGATAAGAAGGATAAACCCCTTGGGGTTTCGGACGTAAAATCTCAGCAGGAACAACATTGAAGAAAATGTGTGCAGCGAGAGCTTACAAAGAAGAAGAAAGACATAGATCCAGTGATCGTTGGATTCCATTCAAATTTCCCGAAAGGCCGACAACCGTCAGATCTGCAGAAGTTGCGAGGGAGATAAATCATCGGAGATTCGGGGATCGGGACTTTGAAATGTCCAATTCACTTGACATCAAAAACCCCAAAATCGCGATATGCAATTTCACGATTTGATCACAGCCGTTAAATCAAGCAGAGATCGGGACCATCCACTTGTAGACAGGAGGCTTCATCAAAGTTTCGGGGATCGGGGTTTCAATATGCAAAGAAAACAATTCAATGAAAATCCCGATTTCGCGATATGCAAAATCCTGACTGAATCTGCACCGTCAGATCAACATGAGATCTAGACCGTTGATCCAACTCATGACGGTAGACCACGTCACCCAGGGACATGTGTCACAACCAGGGAATGACAGGTGTCAGGCAGATTTAACACTTCAGGCACATGCAAGTCACGAATCAGAGTGACACGTGGCAGGATATAACACGTGTCAAACCATGTGTGACATCAGCAGAGGCATCGGCGATCGGGACTTTGATATGTCAAGAACACACTGCAACAGAAACTCCGAAATCACGATATGCGATTTTGCGATGTAATCACAGCCGTTGGATAAGAATGAGATCTAGGCCGTTGATCTCCATCATTGGAGAATCGGGGATCGAGAATTCTATAGGCATGTGTATGATGACATCTAAAATGCCGAAACCCCGATGAGAGGCTTGACCGAGGTCATGTGTTGACGGTCATATGGGCCGAGGCCTATAGCCAGCAGAGCTAGCACGTGGAAAGGGGCGCATCGGCATCGGGGATCGGAACTTTGAAGTGACAAAGTCACTTGACCTCAGGAGTGTCGATTTCGCGAGATGCAAAATCGCGATACAATCTGAGCCGTCAG
>JZKD02S1892799.1:414942-438928 GCA_000966675.3 Picea glauca | reverse complement strand
AGAAGTAACAATGAGCATTATTACAAACTGTGAAAACCTACATTCCCAGAATATTGATTATCTTCCTTAAACTAGTCAAAACAAAGAGATACTTTTGATCTTGATGATTAGGGATAATCATCTGCTCCTTATAGTATCATACTTTTCTGTTATTCTCTAATTATTTATCGCACCAAATATTCTCCTTAAATTTAGATTTAATGGTATTTTTAATATCATAGGTATTCTACATAATAGCTTCTTCCTTTATCCCCAATGATTTAGCCAAGGCTTGGCATCATTGTGTTGTCGCCTTTTAATCCACTTGTGATTTTGGATGGAGTCTGAAGCAATTTTGCAAAGCCTTGTGTAATCCATGTTGTTTGTCTTGTTCTTGTACATTACTTGTGCCTAATCATATTTGTTCTTTCAATGGGGGAAATGCTTGCTTCTATGAGGAGGATAGGATAAGGTGTATTTCTTTTAGTTTTGAGATTATAAGTGACAAAATTATTTTGGATCTTAACTATCTTTCTCTAGGATTCCTAAGGGATACTACATCCCCAAAATTCATATCCATATAAGATAACAAGAGTGAAAAGAGTCTCAAAGAGGATATTTTTCTCATCCCATAGCCAAAGGTCTAGTAATTTACAATTATTTTCAAGACCATAATAAGCTTTCAACCCTCCATTTATCCTTTTCTCAATGCTATATTTCCAATTGATCTTGTGATGAATATCAATTCCAAGATACTTGTGCGAAGGAAATTCCTCCAAGCTATTGTTGTCATACATGAAATTATCGAATGTGATCTTTTGGGATTTAACTATCATAACCTTTGTTTTGTCAGTTTCATTGTCATCCATGTACTAGAGAAAAAGTCCTTGAGTATTCTAAGATTATTTATGAGTTCATAGGGATTCCTTGCCATAACAACGATATCATCAACATATAGGAGAAGGATGATGACTATAATAGGAAGAGTTGGTCCAACACAACTTGCAACTTCCAATTAATCTTCTAACTTGTCAATGTATATGAAGAAAAGGGTAGGGGATAGAGGACAAACTTTCTTGACTCCAATATTACAGTTAATTTCTTTCGATCATCCCTCAATGCCAGTAAACTTGGAAATAATGGTCCCATATAACTATACCACAATAACTCTCAGCTCTGCGGGAACTTTGATCTCTTCTAAATTATTCCAAAGGTTAGTCCTAGGGATAGTGTCAAAATATTTCCTAGAGTCAATGAAACAACAAAGGATATTGGTTTTATTGTTGCAACACTCCTCTGCAATGATCTTAAGCATGAAAAGGTGGTCCATAGTTAAATGATAGTCTCTAAAACTAGCTCGCCCTTTAGCTCTTTTTCCATGTCTTTCTATCCATATGTTTATCTTATTTTCCAAAATACTTCCATATATCTTGGCTAAAATGGGGATAATCATACCGGTCCTATAATTGGAGGGATTACTTTTATCACCACTTTTAAAAATAGATACAATGAGGCTTTGAGTCTAGGGTTTAGGGAAGCCCTGCTTGAGTGCTAAATTGAAGATCTTGTGTATGTGACAAATGATATTAGACCCTCCAATTTTTAATGTTTCATCTTGGTAGCCTTCAATGTCCTTATCTTTCCCATTTGCAAGTCGTTTAACCACAAAATTATGTATTTAATAGAAAAAAAAATCATCCTCTATAGAAATATTTGGTATGTTGTTTGTGTTAAAGTTTCTTTCTTAATTTGTTATTATTAATATTTATTATAACAACAACATAATAAGGATCTTATTGAAAGAAACAAAATCACAGAGTACAGAAGCATTTATCCTGGGAAACCCTTAAGGGGAAGAAAACCTAACAAAACTTCTTTAATATAGATTGAATAAGCAAGCACAATGTCTCTCACAAGGGAGATCTCACCAAACATAAGATCCACCAGAAACCCTAACCAAAACAGAGTAGTGCACCACTTACACCAAGATACTCCTTCACCAAGATGACCTTCACCTTTACTGAGATACTCTTCCTTGTAGCTGCATCACTTCTCCTTGTAGCTGCATCACTCTCAGAATTGCACACTTGATAGAGAGAGCTTGATGAGTGTGTGTGCAAATGAGGTGCTAGGCCTCTTATAAATACAATTTGTGCCCCCCCAATAACTAGGTCAAGGTCGACCTGTCCACTTTACCTTTTAATTTACATTTGTCTTGTCTAAGCACAATAGGGCCGACTTGTTAATATATATTTTATCTTTTTCTTTATCCACAAAAGGGGATAAGAATAGTATATGCAGTTACACAATATTTTAAGACTACCTCTTAACAAGAAGGATATTCTTTATCTTTTGACAGGTCACTGGATGTCATCATCAACTGACCAATATCATCAACTGGATAATCATCATCAACTGGACAACAAAATCAACTAGATAACATCATCAATTGGGAAACATCATCAACTGGGAAACAACATCAACTAGATAACATTATCAACTGGGAAACATCATCAACTGGGCAACAACAGACATCAATATAATCCACTTGGTTATCTGGCATCACAATCACTGAGTGGTTCTCCATGAATCCATATTAAAGAAGTTTTGTTCTCTTTATCTTCGAACAAAAGATAATATTTCTTTCTTTCATCTTCACGCAGAAGATACTCTTTCTTACGTTCACACAAAAGATATCTTATCTTCATACATAAGATATTCTATGAGTTTTTCCATTACTTTTGTGTTCTCCCTTCTCTTGTAGTCATCTATCTCACCCATCCACTGGGGAGGACTACTACCATAGCTTCACTCCTAGTCATTCCACATGAACTAGAGAAGCTAAGATGCTAGCCTGGGCAAGACTAGAATCCCTTTCCATGATCCACACAAGATCACGACACAAACCTCAAGAGACAACTAACCATTCCACATGGTCAAGGTTTGTGTTACAGGCTACTCAATCCTTGGCCAAAGGAGAGTATATGCTTGTTTCCTCTTAGAGAAACATCCTTATATTCACAAATATTCAATCTTTAACATATATTAACAAATAAATTAATTAACCATAATAATTCCTTATACAAAACTACCTCAATTAACCATAACAATTCCTTATACAAAACTACCTTAAAAGGATAGACTTGGCTCTAAAATTTTTATTCCACATAGTAAATACCTTTAATAAGTTAAGTTAGAGTGGTCATGATATTCTCTTCAACAATACTCAAATGTTTATGGAACATCTTTCACTACTCGCATTTCACTTTAAAAATATCTGATTTTCTTTTTCAGAGTATGATTGGTTTGCATCTCCACACAACCATCCTATCTGTTTGCATCAATTATATTTGTCATTTATGTAAGGGCGAATTTTCAAAAAAAATTCAAGACAAAATCACTGATAAGACCCAACTCCAACACTTTCTAGAAATCTTGAACTATGTCAGTCGTTTTTATAAAGATTGTGCTAAATATAGAAAAATTATAAATGACAGGCTAAAAAAGGATCCTATGCCTTGGACTGAAGCACACACTAAGGCTATGAGAAAGATAAAATATAAAGTCAAACACTTGCCAATATTTCATGTTGCAAGTGATGACCTCTTTAAAATTGTTGAGTCTAATGTGAGTGACCAAGGATGGGGAGCAGTCCTTAAACAAGTTAAGGTAGACAATCAAATCCACATGAAGAAACGATACAATTTTCTTTAGGGACCTGGCCTGACAACGGAAAGAACTATGCAACAATTGAAAAATAAATAAAGGCATCCCTCAATGCAATCAATAAGTTTGAAATATATCTCATCAATAAAAAAATCTCTTCTCAGAACTGATGTTGCTGCAATGAACAAGGTGTTACATAAGAAAATCACTAAATCACGTGAAGCAAAATTTGCAAGATGGAAAGATCTATTTGCAAATTTTGATTTTGATATTGAACATATCAAAGGATTTGAAAATTCTATCCATGATTTTCTCAGTAGAGAAAACCTTCAAATGAGCATGTGCAAGTGAGAGAGGGAACAAGAGAGAGAGGACAAACAAACGTGGTTACAAAACAAGAAAAATTGAATGTAGAAAACCATTGTCTGGTCATTGTTAGTGAATGGAAAAATGGAGGTGAAAAAATAAGAAATATCCCAGACAATGAAGATTGAGAAGTATATGCCCAATTATGGAAACTCAGAAGAACTAAAGTTCTCAATATGATTTTGCAGCCAATTCATATCCTACCAAATTATGTTCCATAACTCAGACAAATCCCATTTTATATCGGAAACATTCCAGACATGATTTATGACAGATCAACTAGAGTTGTAGCTAATGCTACTTCATCTTTATGCTACACCTTCATAAATATAAACTTGATTTGGTAACAGTTTAATAATAATACAAGATTATTTCATCAATATTTTTCACTTGACAGACCCCACTCCTATCCTCTTTGGCCAGATCAATATCCCACACAGAAGTTCTTCGGAACAAACATGAATTACGGTGAATACAAAAAGGCATGGTGGAATTTTCTCATGAAAGAGAATAAGAATAAGGCATATTTCACATTATTGAAATTTAGAACTGTATATACTAGTATGAGGGAATTATATCTTGTTTGTCTATCAGATTGGTGGAGAGACTTCTGCATCAACAAAACCACAGTGGACCCATCATGCTTAAAGATAGAATGCACAACGAAAGATATTCCACTCAGAGAAATATGTGATCTCTTTGAATCTAACATAATTACTGATGACATGATCTTGCTAATGTATGAAACTCATCATATCCAATGTATTGTAAAAATGAGAATCTCTTCACAATTATTCCAAGGACGAACCATCATAGTACATAAGATTTATTCAAAATCTTGGGAAACTAGTGGAGGCTATTCCCAACAATATAATATGGGGATGTTTTGTGATCATGACTAATATATTCTCCGTATGATTTTCTTTTCATGCAAATCATTATAACTCGGAGCACTTCTCCGACGTTTGGTGTGGTTTGACCCACATTCTAAGGAATCTATTGGAAAGTAAAGGATTTACAGAAAATATTCTCAGTCTGTACTAAAAGAGTTTGTCAACCATTTAAGACAATTCTTATATGTTTCGTCAGTTTGAATTCTAAAGAAAGTCTATCAATACAACCCAATGGTACTCATTTGAGGCATCGAGTCTTAGAGTCTTGGGTAGTATTTGTCTTCTAAGCTCCCTCTTGTCTCTGTTCTGAGTCTTTCTATCATGTGTTTGATAGTCTGCGTAGGAACTACTTGTTGGATTACAAAGAGGGGGGGTGAATCAGTAATAGAGAAATATAATCATTTTTAACCAAATAATCCAAGTTTTATATCGATGTAGAATTATCATCCAATAATGAGAAATGAACAAATGAAAAATCATACACATACATAGTACACCAATGTTTTACGTGGAAACCCAAAGCGGGAGAAAACCACATAATGGTTTTTCTTATATGTCTTGAAAAATTACATTCATTAGAAGCACCAAATTCCTTTGTTTTCCAGCTGCAACTGGAAGGAGTCTCCAACCCCCTAGTTTCTCAGGCTACAACCTGAGGGAAGCTACAACTCCCCAATTCTCTGGCTACAACCAGAAGGAGGTTACAACCCCCTATGTTCTCCGGCTACAACTGGAAGGTGGCTACAACCACCTGTCCTTACCCCATCCAACCGCCCTGAAGTAGAAGTAGAATGATGGAGCCACTGTCACACTATCACTATGATATATACCATTGTAAACTTGTACCAATAAATCTGAACCATGCATCAACCTATACCTCAACTTGTAATCAACTTGTACCAGAAATAAGTGCATCAATCATGCACCAATCTGTACCAAACAACCTGTAATCAACCTGTACCATAAAAAAGTGCATCCAACCATGTACCAAGTATGTACCAATCATGTTTCAACTACTCATCAACTATGAATCATCAATATGTAACAACATCATTAAATATACACCTCATGTATGTGCCAACTCATCAACTACTTGTCTCAACCATGTACCCAACATGTACCTTAACCAAAATCCCTCATCAATTTCATCATCCAAATATGATTTGTAAATCTGTAATAGACCTAGTGTATATAATCACATACCTGCAAATCTTCCTTAACTTTAACAACAAGAGACTAGCATTTTCATCAAACTTTTCTTTAGTCTCGCATGACTAGCTTTGGATTAGTCAACAACCCTAACTTGAAATAATCATAACTTTGTACGTATAATGAATAAATAACTGAAACTGATAAATGATGTGCTTCAGTGTGTTTTATGAAATTTCTCCAGGTTTCACTACTTGGAACCCCTCATAAAAGGGGTTATAGAAAAAATGGCATACCTTGCTAAATTTTGTCTTATTATAGAGAGAGACCTTGTAGAGAATGCCCCGCATGAAATATTTGATGAATATATATGAAAGTGTTAAAAAAAAATACCACAGATTGTACTCTAACCAACACATTTGTTCTTATTGAATTTAGATCTGTTATGAAGAAGTTATGACTTTTTACTCAAAACACTTGTTTTAGACTAGTTTCAGGACTAGTCATAAACCCTATTTTCCAAAGAGTGTAAATCCAAAAATACAATGAACCACAAGAGGAATTGTTTACCACATATACTTGGATATGTTTCCTCAATGGAATAGAAATTTTATGGTCTTAATCATTCTATAAAGAACGTTATTGCAAAAATGGTGAGATGACCTGTAAATAACATACCTTAGAAAGCAACATCAAAAGAATTGATCCTCCCTTGAATTTTGGCCTTCTTTTCTTCACCTTCCCTCTGAAATTAGGCTTAAATATCACTTGGTTACCTTAGACACCTATATATATTCAATATGCGCAAGTGTGATCTAAAATGAGAGAGCCTTGCCTCTTATTTATACTCTCCAAGTAGCTTCCTTAAAAACATATTCTAGGTCACTTTGCCCAGTTTCCTTATTTTAGGGTTAACCCACTTCTAATTTATCCATTAAATTTATTATTTAAATAATGTATTTTGTATTCACTTTGAATTATAGTACACTCATCACTTCAATTTATTATTTACCTTCTAAAAACTCTTAAACTACTTTAACTACTTTAACCTTTTGGTGCTTCTAGATGACATATGAGGGTCCTCCAACTTCGTAAGGCCATAAATCTCAAACTGTGAGGAGTTATGTGACGTTCCACATACCACCAGAAATGGAATGACATGTAATATCCATATATAATAGTATTACCTGCAAATATGTCAAAACTCATACCATTATCCATCAAACAAACTTGGGTCCATTACCCAAACATGGGTTCTCCAACTTCTCATGGCCATAACTCTCTAACCGTGAGGATTTATGTGACGTTCCACATACCACCGAAAATGGAATGACAAGAACTATCCATATATGATAGTTTTACTGACAAATTCACTGACCTTCATCTCATTATTCCACAAATATGCATGGGTTCTCTAACCATACTTCTAGGATAACTCAATCAAGAAAGCGTCTTCCCGTGAGGTCTTTCAGCATACGGAGGCTTGGATTTCATCCATTTTTACTTATTATCAACCATGAAAAGACAAGAATGAGTCATATTTAAATCAAACAAACTTGGGTCCATTATCCAAACCTTTGTGTTTTCGAGCTTTCTTCAAGGGTTGACATCAATGACAACCAAATCAACAATCTCCTCCTTTGGCATTGATGGCAACACTCTGATGAAAAACTGAAATTATCTCATGCAATATTGAATTCATATCACTCATGCTCCCCCTAGAAACATGCCTCTATCCTTTGCATCTCTGTGACCATTTCTCCCCCTGGAACCATGCCTCTATCCTCTGCATCTGATGAATCTCTCCTCCTTTGTCATCAATGGAAAAGGTATCTTTCCATCCAGGGTCGCTCCCCCTCAATGAACTATCCTTTTTATGGTGCTTCCTCGTGTACACTTAATACATATAAGATAAGAATTCAAAATAATTCATTTTGGAGTAGAAATAACTTTGAGTCTCTAGAGAAGATACTCAAAGGCTTTTCATGGAAGTGGTTTTGTAAAGATGTCTGCCACTTGTTCTTTTTTGCCCATATACTCAACTCTGATGTTCTTTTTTGCAACCTGCTCCCGTAGAAAGTGATACTTGATTGGAATGTGCTTCGTCTTGGAGTCCATAATCGGGTTCTTTGAGATATCGATGGTGCTTGTATTACCACAATAGATTGGAATGGGCTCATCATAATCAACCTATATATCTGTCAAAGTTTGTTTCATCCAAAAAACCTGTGTACAACATGATGTTGCTACAATATACAATGCCTCAACTGTAGATAAAGATATTGATGATTGTTTCTTGCTTAGCCATGATACTAAACACTCACCCAAGTAGAATGTTGCTCCACTGGTGCTTCGTCGGTCATCAATACAACCTACCCAATTTGCATTTGTGTAGGAAATAAGTGATAGATATTTTCCTTTTGGATACCATAATCCAAACTCTTTTGTTCCTTTGAGATATCTGAAAACCCTCTTCACTGCTAACACATGTGATTCCTTTGGTTCTTCTTGAAATCGTGCCACCTGTCCAACTTCCTGCATTACATCTGGTCTAAATGCTGTCACATATAGTAGGTTGCAAATCATTGACCCGTATTTCCTATGATTTGTAGACTTTGGATCATCATCTCTAATCAACTTGCAACTGGTTTGCATGGGAGTAATAACTAGTTTGCAATCTTCCATTCTGAACCGCTTTAGCATTTATCTGATATACTTGGTTTGAGAAATAAAAATTACTTGGTTTCTTTGACGTATCTGAAGTCCCAGAAAGAAGGATAGTTCTCCAGGTAATGACATTTCAAATTCATTCTGCATATCCTTTGCAAATTTCTGGGTTAACCTGTCATCATCACTACCAAAAATAATATCATCAACATAAACTTCAATTAATAAAATATTACTTTGACTTACCTTGATGTAGAGGTTGTTGTCTGGACTTCCTTTTCTGAACCTTTCCTCTTGTAGATACTTATCCAGTCTAGAGTACCATGCTCTAGGAGCCTGTTTTAGACCATACAAGGCCTTTTTTAATTTACACACATAATCTGCATTCTCTGACAACTAAAATCCTTCTAGTTGTTCAATGTATACTTCTTCTTCAAGTTCCCCATTCAGAAAAGATGATTTTACATCCATTTGATACACTTTAATATTTTTGAAGCATGCATAAGATAAAAGCAAATAGATTACTTCTATTCTGGCAACTGGGGAAAATGTCTCTTCAAATTCGATTCCTTCAATCTATGCATATCCTTTACATACCAATCTAGCTTTGTTCCTTGCAACCTATCCATCTTCCTTCAATTTATTCCTGAAAACCCATTTTGTGCCGATCACATTCTTATCTTGGAACCAATTCCCAAGTGTTATTTTTCTCTATTTGATCCAATTCTTCATCCATGGCCTTATTCCAAAATTCATCATTGTTGTCTTCTTCAAAACATTTTGGTTCAATTGTAGATAAGAGTGTTAGGTGTGTTTGTTCTGGTGAATGGATTCTTCTTCTAGTCTCAACTCCTGCATCTTTGTTTCTGATAATCTGATCTGAAGGATTATTCTTATGTACTCGTCTACTAGGTGTCTTTGGAGACACTTGCTGAACTTGCTCTTCTCCTTCTGTCAGATTCTCTTCATCTTCCTCTTCTACTTCTTTTTCATCTTCTGCTTCTGTCAGATTCTCTTCATCTTCCTCTTCTACTTCTTTTTCATCTTCTGCTTCTTCTTCGAAAGACTGTTCAATTGATTCATTATATTCTTCCATTGATTCTGGTCTACCTGTTTCATCAATTTTTACATTGATGCTTTCCACAACTTTGTTCAATATCAGATTGTAACACTTGTATTCTTTCCTTTTACTTGAGTAACAAACAAGTAATCCTTTGTCCACATGAGAGTCAAACTTTCTCATTCTTCCATCTTCTCTTTTGATGTAGCATTTGCTTCGAAAAACTCTGAAGTGCTTCACATTTGATGGTCTTCCTTTCCATAGCTCGTTTTGTCAATGTTGTTTCTGAGCATTACTATGTTTTGAATGTGAATTGTTTTATGTATTGCCTATGTCCAAAATATATTTGTCAATTTGAAATCCATTAGCATTGTTCGAGCCATTTCCTGTACTATCATGTTCTTTCTTTCAACAACTCCATTATGTTTGGGTGTCCTAGCAAAAGAGAATTGCCTTTTTATTCCATGATTGATGCAGTAGTCCATAAATTCCTTTGAAGTGAACTCTCCTCCATTATCAGATCTCAAGCATTTGATTTTTGAATCCATTTCATTTTCAACAATTTCCTTGTAGATCTTACAGTTTTCAAAAGCTTCTGACTTATTCTTAAGAAAGCAAACTATAGTCATTCTTGTATAATCATCAGCTAGTAACATAAAGTATTTCTCACCTTTTAAACCCTTTGTTGTAGTTGGTCCAACTAGAACAGTGTGCACAATTTCCAATGGTCTTGTCATTGAATATCCCTTTGATTTGAACCTGGTCTTTTTTTGCTTTCCTTGTTGACAATGCTTGCATAAAGTGTTAGTAGTTTTTGTGATCTGGGGCATTTCTCTGACTGCTTCTCTTTTGCTGACTTTGACAAGGTTATCAAAATGTACATGACCCATTCTTTTGTGCCATAGACAACTTCCATCTTTCTTTCCTAGAAAACACTTTTCAATTCCAATTTCACTTAACACATATATGTTGTTTGAAGTTCTTGCAGCTGTAGTAATCAATTTTCCTGAACCTTCTTTTCTTATCTCGCATTTTTGTGAATCAAAAGTAACTTTATGACCTTGGTCACACATCTGACTCACACTTAGAAGATTATGTTTCATATCTTCTACTAGTAGAACATTTTCTGTCTTTGTATTCTTGTTCCCAATTCTGAATGTGCCTTTTCCAATGATTTTAGCTGAATCATCATTTCCGAAGGAGAATGATCCATATCTTTCCTTTATTAATGTAAGAAACTTGTCTCTATCACCTACCATGTGTTTTGAACAACTATTATCAACATACCAACCACATTTCTTCTGCTTATCTTGAAGAGCGAGTGTGCATTCTTCTTTGCTATATTGATTCTCCTTTCTTATCGATGTCCTTTCTTGAGGTTCCTCTCTGTGACTATTGTTATTCTATTGCGGTTCTCTGGGAGGGAATTTCATTTTACAATCTTTGGCCATGTTTCCAAAGTTGTTACATTTGTAACATTCCACTTCAGTGCTCAAAAATTCAAACTTGTTGTAACTTCTTCTCTGTGTTTCATTAGGCCTTCTTGGATAACCCTTTTGTGTATGAATTTCAAATTTGTTTATGTTCTTGTTGTTAGCTCTGCAATTTACATCTTTATGTCCAAAATTATTACATGCATAACATAAAACAAAAAACATAGTTTGATACTTGGGAGTTGAAGATCTTGTGAAAGGAGGTTCTCTTATGAATCCTTCTTCTTCTTAAGGCCTGTCTGTCTATTGTTGATTCTGAAATCTGAATCTTCTCGGTGGAGGAGTGTCCATGTAATCTTCCTTGTATATCTTCATATCCCCTTTGATTTTTTCTGCATAGATTTTTGGATATATTTCTTGCTCTATTGTTTTGGAGCTTGATCCATTTTATAAATGATTGTATCCAAGTCCGGACTTGTCAAGATGGGAATTTTGACTGCTAATAATGTCATCCAAAACTTTTGAGCTATTCGGCATATTTTTCTTTTGAATATCCTTTCTTAATGTGACAATCTTTGTTTCAAAATTTCTAATGATCCTGTCCTTTTCTTCTAGATGTTCTTTGAGTGCTTCTTCAATTATTTTATCTTCTTCTATTTGAACCTTCAAATTTATGATCATTTGTTCTAAAAACTATTAAACCACTTTGACTACTTTGACCTTTTGGGGCTTCTAGATGACATATAAGGGTCCTCCAACTTCGTAAGGCCATAACTCTCAAAACGTGAGGAGTTATGTGACGTTCCACATACCACCATAAATGGAGCGACATGTAATATCCATATATAATAGTATTACCTGAAAATATATCAAAATTCATACCATTATCCATCAAACAAACTTGGGTCCATTACCCAAACCTGGGTTCTCAAACTTCTCATGCCCATAACTCTCTAACCATGAGGAGTTATGTGACGTTCCACATACCACCAGAAATGTCATGACAAGTACTATCAATATAGTATATTTTCACTCACAAATTCACTGACCTTCATCTCATTAGTCTACAAATAAGCATGGGTTATCTAACCATACTTCTACGATAACTCAATCCACAAAGCGTCTTCTCGTGAGGGATTTCACCATACGTGGACCACTTTGGAGTTCATCCATTTGTACTTATTATCAAACATGAAAAGACAATAATGAGTCATCTTAAAATCAAACAAAATTGGGTCCATTACCCAAACCTTTGTGCTACTGGGCTTTCTTCAAGGGTTGACATCAATGACAACCAAATCAACACTACTCTGCTGGGAACCTATGAACTAAAGTGGTAGAACTCACAAGTATGTTTGAAGATTTTTCTAGTAGCACCAAAAGATGAAGGGTTTCTATATAATTCTTGAGGTCAAGCTATATTCTACTCAGGTTTGAGGTATCGTGAAATGTGTTATGGTCGAAAGCTGTAAATTTGAGTTTGTAAGTCTAAAACGATCTATAAATATTTTCTAAAATTAATAGAAATATTTTTGTAATGTGTGTTTATATCATTCATTCTAAGTAAAATTTTATTCAAGGTCACTCGATATTCGCTAAGGATTATGGATCACTATTATCCTTATGTTTTTCCCGCTACGACAAGGAAGACGCTCAAGGGGTTTTTTGAAGGAAAGGTGTTGAATCTGCTTCAATGATCATGTAGGGGTTCGTGTAGAAGTTCATAACATCACGAGAAGGTGAAAGAAAAAAATCAAGCATCATTCATATTCCAAAAAGGGACACCTCTGCAAAAATTGCTATCAGAGCCAATCTAGGTTCCATGGATTCTCCCTCTAGTTCTAATACTTCTCACTCTATGTATTATCAAGAAATGAAACAAAAAGAAGTAGAAGAAAGTCAAAATGCTAAAAATGAAATATCGGTTATTTCCTGCCTGTTTGGTTCAATGAGAATGTGTTATGTGAATAGTTTCAATAAAGTATATAAATAAGAAAAGCCTCTCCCTAGGTGGCAACTTCCTAACTTATCTGCTAAAGATATTTATGATGATATGGCTATGTTTCAACTACATGCATCTTCTTAACTTAAAACATTGAGACAGTCTCTGAAGTCCAACAAAATGCATCTGATCATTGTATAATCCCTACCTTAGACCCTGATGAAATTAGGATTGAAGCCAAAAAATCTAGAGCAAATCTCCTACATCTCGGATGTATCAGAGTAGGCATTGAGCCTCTACACAGAGTTGGTATACCTTCATTCTCTCTTATTGTTGTGCTCGATAATCGCTTCAACAAATTATTTTCCCTTATGAATGGATGTCCTATAAGAGTAAACACAAAATGGATTAAGATAATGTTAAATTGGGATATGTTTACTCATCCCCAATCCAAAAAATTTAATGCCACTACTTCTGTAGAACTAAAGAAATATTTATCTGAGCAATGAAAAACATATATGAAAATAAAGGATCTATGGATATCCTTTTATGAATAGTATAGACTTTCCCAAAAGGAAGCAATTCAAATGATGTCTTCCAAAGAAAGTGTCAGTACCAAACACAAATGGAAATCCTTAGATGGACAAACAACTGAGATACATTTCCATTTTCCCCATTTTAAATGAATCATTCTAGGAGAAGAGGAAAAACAAACAAAGGCAACTCCCCTCATGATTCACAAGGAAGAATATCAACAAACAATTCAGAGAAAAGACTCCAAAGTATGTTTGAACAATTGAACTAGACAAATACTTCTCTAAGAGGGATGGAATCACATACATTTGTAACCAATGACTATGCTAGAAAGCAACAAATAGATTAACTTCAAGTCTCTACAAATCAAGTTGCATAAGTATAAACTCTGCCAATTCCCAAGTCTCTGAAATAAAAAAACACTTTAGAAAGTGAAAAAGACTCTTCAAAAAGAAACCATAAAGAACTAATGGAAGAATTAGGTTAAGATTTTAAGAACATAGGGGAATATATCATTAAAGTATAATAAAAATATTGAAATATTCCTGACAAACCAATTCCGAGTTCTTACTTATTTCCACAAAAGGTATCATCAGTAAACTCTACAGTCTACATTCGTGAAGAAACTGATTTGAAGAAACAATTTCCAATCCATTTTCCCCCAGAAAAATAAGAGCTATCCTTATCTTATCTTCTGGTTACACAATCTCATATTCTTTCTGCTAAAGAACCAATTCCTTGGAACATGACTAGGGTTCCAGCTCCAGAACTTTATGGAAAAGGAAAGCTGCCAGAGGAACAAACATTTACAAATGAAAATTTCCTAGAATGGAACACAAATAGTATGACCACAGGCCAAATCTGTCAAGTTATAGACAAAATGTATGTTTCCTATCGAGTCATGTGCATGAACATGAAAAGTGAAATAGAAGCATGTAATTCTATTATACAATGTTTTACATGAACTTTGGATAAATGGTGGGAAATAGAGTCTTCACCTTCCCTACTTGAGAAAATGGAAAAGGAACAAGTTGAAGATGAAAATGGGGACATAGTTAATATGATAGGTGCATTAACTGTTGATGTTTGGACAACATCGGGAAGACATTCTCTAAAGATAATAATTAATAATATAATTATTATTGATTATTATATATATTATATAATAAGTAAATGATAATAACAAATAGTTATTGATTATTCAAGGGATGCATCCTTTTATGGATGGTCACCTTATGTTCCCTATATGTGGAACACTCATTATTGTAATAATACATCGATTATATCTCATATGAAGAAAACTAACATGGTATTAGAGTAGGACTGGGCTCGACTCCCTCACGGGAGGGCCTAGAAAAATTAGAGATAGCTTGCTATGATACATAGCAGCAGGGTAATGTACAACCATCTACATCATATACAAATATTAGTTATCTTTCCAATGGCTTGTTGAAACCCTTGAACAACTCAATCTTCCACATGAACAACTCAATCGTCGGGTTCAAGAGATTGTTGCCAAAACCTTGGCTTTAAAGAGAGGACACTCCCATGCAAGGTGAGCGATTTTATCCTGGTCAATGATGCCAATAATATAAATTAAAGAGTAATTCCAAACTGTTGTACCCCAGTTCGCCATTAGTGCAAACACGAATAATGGATGACTACTGGGAAGACCGACCGCTTGGGGTCCATTCGACAATTTATTTGAGCCATGCATCTATTGCGATTTCTAGAGGAGACTACTTTAGTGGCCATCAAGACTTTGACTGGGACGTGATGTTCTCAAGTCATACAACGTGACAAATTTGGTAAAAGGAGGTATTATATTCAAGTCATCCTCTAGCCTAGAGGTACGATTCTACACATACTCGGGCACGCTCTACCTTTCGCAGATCAACGTACAAGAAATGAAGACTGAAGTGATTTTGCAGAACATGGTTTCCTTAGAGTTCAACGACTCCAGCCATGGTCACTTTGTGACGTGCTACATTGCGCTCATGCACTGCCTCATCAACACGCCCGATGAAATTCGTGTGCTCAGTGAATCTGGCGTCATTGGTCATCGAATTCTAACGTTAGGCAACTAGGACATATCCGTAATCGGTATGTGGAAAGGCATGTGTAATCCCTTCTTCACAGGACCATCCGGTAACTCAACTCTGAACTCCACGAAGTGATGCTCATGATGTATTGCATCCATTAACATATATCATTGATATTTATTGTTTGCCGGTGTATTAAAACTTTGATTATGTATCATTTGACCTAGTCAGAGATGAAGGAACCAAGATCGCATGCCTTAGATAGTTAGATAAAGGAACCAAGACTTTGGTTTCACAAGGAAACCTTCATATGACTTGGGGGACATTGGCTCCATAAGGGAACCTCGATATTCTTGAGACATTGGTTTCGTGAGGGAACCTCAATATATCAAGTATGGTCCAAGATTACTTAGTATGATTAGCATTTACCTATGTTTTTGTGGGCAGAGGGATCCATGAATGTAGTGTATGTTCAGAACATAAGTCCTCACAAGACTTTGAGGAACATGACTCCTAAGGAGGCCTTCACCGGAGTGAAGCCTGAAGTTGGACACTTAATATATTTGGGTGTCCAGTATACATTCATGTACCCAAGGAGAAAACGACCAAGCTAGACCCTTCAAGAAGAAAGGGTACATTTGTGGGGTACAATGAGTCTTCAAAGGCATACTAGATCTACATCCTTGGTCAGAGACAGATTGAGGTGAGCAGAAATGTTACCCTTAACGAGGAGGTATCCTTCAAGAGATCTAGAGGATCTCACATGGATATTGATAGTGAGAGATAGGAAGAGATGGTGACTTATCCTCCTCACGCTCCAGCAGTTCAGAGGGAGACATTGCCTATTGATCAAATTGATCGCGTTGATCTTGTTGTTCCACTTAATGTTTCCATAGATATTGCAGTAGGTTGGAAGATACTTGCATGGGATCGTCAGAATCTGTAGGAGGAAGAAGGACATGCAAATCCTCATGGTACCTTTCGAGAGAGAAAGAGACCTCAGAGATATTCATGCTCTATTGTAGCTATGAGCCACATCATTGATTCCAATCCTTCCTGATATAAGGAGTCATCTAGTATGGAGAGATGCCATGATGCAAGAGTATCAGTCCATCATGAAGAATGATGTGTGGTATATTGTTCCGAGCCCTGAAACGAAGTCTGTAGTGAATTCCAAATGGATGTATAAGATCAAACATATAGTCAACGAAAGCATCGAGAAGTACAAAGCAAGTTTTGTTGCTAGAGGATTCTCTCAGGTGGAGGGAATAGATTATGATGAGACATTTGATCCTATTGCTCAATACACTTCTATTCGAATGATTATTCCCCTCGCAACATCCATGGGTTGGAAACTACATCAAATGGATGTGAAGACAACCTTTCTCAATGGAGAGATTGGGGAATAAATATACAGTGAGCAACCAGATGGTTTCGCCATACGTGAGAAGGAGTCTCATGTGAGTAGGTTAAATAAGTCCTTGTATGGACTCAAGCAGGCACCTCGAGCTTGGTATGCGATGATTGATGGACACTTGATGAGTTTGGGCTTCAACAACAATGTTGTTGATCCCAACATGTACTACAAAACTATTAATGGTGAGACCTTGATTTTGGTCCTCTACGTTGATGATTTATTCCTCATAGGTACATAGATCTTTATTATTGAATGCAAGTATGCGTTGGCCTATGAGTTCAAGATGAAGGACCTTGGTATGATTCACTACTTCTTGGGACTAGAGGTGTGGCAAAGAACTGATGAGATCTTCCTGAGTCAAGGGAACTACACAGTTGAGAAATTGAAGAAGTTTGAGTTATTAAACTTGAAACTCATGGCTACAGCTATGGTGATGAATATGAAGAAACTATGTGTGTCTTCTTTCAATTCTGATAAGATTGATCTGACCCCGTACAGACAACTGATTGGATCATTGATGTATCTGATTAACACTAGACCAGATATTTTCTATGCAGTGACTGCACTTAGCCAATTTATGAGCCAGCTGAGATAGACACACTAGATTGTTGTGAAGCATGTGTTGAGATACTTGCGAGGCGCAGTTCGACATGGTCTGATATATACTTCTAGTATTGATATAATATGGTAGGAATATATTGACTTTGATTGGGCAGGGAGCCCAGTGGACAGAAAGAGCACCTTCAAGTGTTGCATCACTTTGAGATCTTTCATGATTTCCTGGTGTAGTAGGAAATGAACTTCTGTGGCATTGGGAACAACAGAAGCATAATACATTGCATTAAGTATGACAGTCCGTGAAGCAGTGTGGCTTCACAATATCCTTGCATATTTATATGAACATGTGATGGATTCCACCATTATTCATTATGGTAACCAAAGTTGTGTGAAGATCTCTGATAATCCTGTGTTTCATGACAAATCGAACCACATTGAGATCAAGTACCATTTCATCTGAGACATGGTGCAGAGGAAGGAATTATTGGTGTAGTATCTTCCTAGAGATGAGCAGGTTGTTGGTGTTCTTACCAAACTAGGATGAAGTTTAAGTACTTCTGTGACAAACTTGGCATGGCAGAGAATGCCTCCCTCGCTGAGAGGGAGTGTTTATGTTTGTAGCTTCCTGAGACATTTTCCAGATTGTACTCCTATGTGACTAGGTTGATTTGATCTGTGATGACACTTATCTGAGAAGGGATAAGTGGGGCACCTATACGAGAAGGGATAAGTGTGGTTGGTCTTATAACCCAACGTCCCATGTGGAGAGCACATGAGGACATGTCAAGGGAGTTGACCCTTGACGTCATACACTATGGGAGTTGACCCTAGTGTTTCTAGAGGGTGTAGCCTCTAGAAGTCCACATGGAGTTCCATGTGTGACAAACTTTCTCCAAATCGTACTCCTCTGTGAATTGATTTGAGTTGATTTGTGAGGACACTTATCCGAGAAGGGATAAGTGGAACACTTATTCAAGAAGGAATAAGTGCATTTGGGCTTATAGCCCATCGTCCCATGTTCAGAGAACATGAGGACATGTTAAGGGAGTTGACCCTTGATGTCTCACACTATGGGGAGTTGACCCTAATTGTTCCTAGAGGGAGTAGCCTCTAGAATTCCACATGGGAGTGCCATGTGTGACAAATATTTTACTACTATGGTGGTTTTGTACCACTAGCAGACACTGCGTGTGTCTGGACAGTAGCTATGTACTACTATGCAAAGATACCTCCCTAGATAAGAGGGAGTGTTGATGCTTCAACATCGTGCATAATTTCTCCTACATTGGGCTGCAGACCAAGGGAGATAATATACATTTATCACAGAGGTGCACTTGTGATAAATGGTCCCAGACGTAGTCCTTCCTTGATCGTGACAAGGAATAATATGGACTCGAGGTGCTTGAAGAGATTTCCACGTGTCAGTTAGAATCAAGCCGACATTCACTCATAGGTGTGTGTCTGTGGTGAAAGATCCTGGTGTAGTCTTTGTCCTAGTCATGGTGATTTGACAAGGAATGATAAAGACTCAAGATGTTATATGCTTTTACATGCAGACCCAAAGTGAGCCTAATCTCAAAGAGAGTTAATTGGCTCAGAGGGAGAGCCGCAGAAGGAGTTTCTCCTCAGTTCAAGTGGGAGGGATATGTCTCCCGAGATTGAAAGACAAGTGTCATGAGTCTAGAGTGAGATTTGTATACTTCAAAGACAAGAGTGGCATGTTGCAGAATGTCTCCCTCCTTGAGAGGGAGTGTTGATGTTTGGACAACATTGGAAAGAAATTCTCTAAAGATAATAATTAATAATATAATTATTATTGATTATTATATATATTATATAATAAGTAAATGATAATAACAAATAGTTATTTATTATTCAAGGGACAGATCCTTTCATGGATGGTCACTTTATGTTCCCTATATATGGAACACTCATTATTGTAATAATACATTGATTATATCTCATATGAAGAAAACTAACATTAACTACATTCATTCTTGAGCATTGGTGTGGATAAGAACATGAAGTCTCTGATAAACATGCTATAATTTTAATGGGAATGAAATGTAAGAGAATTCCCACTTATGATTATTTTCATAGAGAATGGACCCAAAGGAGATATGAGGTAAAAGATAGAAAAAACCTATCTTGGTTCTCTCCCCAAAAAAATTGTTGAATATTTAAAAGTACAAATTTTTTTTGTTCATTCTTATGAGCTTTATACTTGGGGAGAAATTTACACAATCATTACCTCTGCCCTAGTAGGATTGTGTGCTAACATGAATGTTATAAAGACAATACAAAAGCTATCAAAATTACCAGATAACAGATCCATCTTTGAAAAATATGGTATGGCCCTAGATGACCCAGTTAGAAGAAAGAAAAGTGAAAATAAATCCACGAGACAAAGATTCAAAAAATATGAAAAGGGAAAGCATGTCTTACCAAAAAGATAAGTGGAAAAGAAGTCATTATAAGAAATACACAAAGTCTCATTATTACTCCCTAGAAGACGTCAAATTGCAATCTTCCAAACAACAAAGTAAAGCCAACCTAACTTGTTGGTTATGTGTGAAACTTGGAAACTTGGCTAATTGATGTCCACAAGGAGAAAAATCCAAGAAAAATAAAGGTAAGATCTCACAAAAAAAAGGCAAGACAAAAGGCTGATTCTTCTAGGAAAATAGCAACAGATGTGGCTCAAGTCACCATGATACAAATCAATTCCCACATCATCCTTTTCCTAAGAGGGAAGAAGTTCATATGCTTCGGGAAGGATGTTTTCATTCTACTGAAACTTCTGAATTTGAATATTGCATCCTCTGATGAAGAAATGTTACTTATAGAAAATGATTGCAGCTGTAAAGATCCAATTTTTTGTATTTTCCGGACAGAATATTCAAGTTATGAAGAAATAGAAGATGAGGAAGAAGAATAAGAAGATGAAGATAAACCATAACCTAAAATATGTATGGCTCAAAATCAGTTTGATGGAGATGCTCACATGCTGGCACAAATCAAGGCATTGCCAGAAGGAGAAATCAAGGTTACACTTTTAGATTCATTTATAAAAACAATGGTAAAAGCTCAACATCCAACAACAACCACAAACTCAACTCAGGTAAAAAGCCACTATTCATAGATGCTTCTTTTGAAAGGAATACCAAGTCATTTATTAGACAAAACCAAAATGATAAGATGAGAACTTTGACTATAAATGATTTGAAAATAAATAAATATTCTTAAGAAGGAAGTTGCAGAAATAAAACAAAGAATAGAAAGGATTGAAAAATAACCAGAAATTGAGGATGGATACAAAGGTGATTCATGGACTAGACAATAAATAAGAGGGTTACAACAACAAATCCAAGCCCTACAATTCATGCCTTCCCTAGAATAAATACCTCATAATGCAAATGCCAACATTAGTACATTTGAAACAAATTCCATAGAAGGTTTGAATTCTATGAGAATAATGGCCATCCAACTTCAACAATATCATGTGATGACTAAGGTGAATATTGAAGGTCAAATCTTTAAGTTGAAAGCATTGATCGATTCCAGAGCAGATTTTAACATCCTAAGTAAAGATTCTATTCCTTCTTGTTATTGGTTAAAAAATAACAATGCAGCCATTTGGCTAGGTAATCAAACCCTAAAGATGGAATATGAAGTTGAAAGGGTCAAGTTATGTTTTAGACCTTACTACTTGAATATGAAGTTTTCACTTGCAGAAATTCTAGTACCCTGTCTTTTAGGTACTACGTTTTTGGTTGTTGTTGAACCACATGGTTTTGAAAAATTACTAAATGGAAAATATGGATATTTTATTACAATAGCAAGAAGAAAAATTGTACTCCCATTTGTATCAATCCCTAAGTTGTCCACAATGGTTCAATAGTTTCAGAATCTTATAGAGAAAGAGAAAAAGATTCAAGAATTCCAGCGAATGAAGAGAAACCAAAGGATTGATCAACAACTCAAGGAACTAAAGATTCAAGACATGATTAGTCAACTGCAAAAAAGATTTGAAGATCAAGTATGTTCAGAACTCCCAAGTGCATTTTGGGAAAGAAAAACACATTTTGTTGAATTTCCATACAAAGATAACTATGAGGGAAAACCTTGTAGAAGCAAAGAAATACCTATGAATGCTAAATATCAGAAATAGTGTTATGAAGAAATTCAAGAATTATTCAAAAAAGATTGATCACAGAATCCATTAGCCCATAAAATTGTTATGGATTCTATGTTAATAAACATTTTGAGCAAATTCAAGGAGCCACAAAACTTGTACTAAATTATACTCCTTTAAATTCAGTCCTAGCTCATGATACTTATCATATACCCCACAAATCCAATCTGATCAATAGAATAGCAAATGCAAAGATATTCTCAAAATTTGATTTAAAATCTGGATTTTGACAAATTACTATAAAGGAGGAAGACACATTCTCTTAATAAGTAAGAAGCACTTACATAACAAAATAAAGATGTGAGGGTGACATAACTTATGACTATTCCACTAATACAATGGAAACCGTGGAAATAATATAGGGATGCAATTTGACTGGTAAATTTCTCTCTACACTTTACTCGTCAAATAGGGTCACAGCTATTCACAATTAGTCATAAAACTTCGTTTAAATGTGTAATATGTTTTATAAATAGGTTTAAACCATTAAATCTGACTATGTCAGATGGATTTCAAATTACACCCTGGCTGGAATTGATATAGTTTGAAGTGGGTGGAAAAAAGACTCACTTATTGATTTATGTTAGATTTGCAAGTTAAGTATGCTAGGCTGTAGAGGCCTTCAATTGTGAGAAACTGAAGTATATGAATTTTCAATCACTAAGGGATTTATTATTAAATATGGTTAAGAATTTTTCAAGACCATCAATTTTTTTTTTTTGGGTTAAAACTGTGGAAAAATTGTTAAAAATTGATGATGAGTTGTTTTGTTAAAAATTTATGATGAGTAGTTAAAACCATTATATTTGATAGGATATTTCATTTTGAAATTCCAACCTTAACCTTAAAACTAATTATGACCTTAAAACAGATTGTAATCCGGTAAAAATTGTAATTTGTTTACCCTAGGGTTTCCGTGTTTGAAAAATAAAACACAAATTTTGAAAGGGGAAAAGGTGGGAGGGCTGGATCACCAGCTATAAATCAAAATATAGTAATGAGAAATTCAACGTTCCGTCAAACAAATTGATTTGAAATATTTAAAGGCCTCCCCAGGGATAAACTGTTAAAACTGATCTTTCTTAATACAATTATACAGGAAACGGTGTTCAATATTCATTTTATAATTTTGGGTTCGTCACTTCAATTCGTTTGCAGAGAGCTTTTCTCGCCATGCGTGGGATGAAGTGGAAGTCTTGTTTAATTGTTTTATGTTTTATTTTTTTAGTTGAAATTTAGTAATATAAATTTATAAGAAATCATAATTTTCTTTTATTTAAATTGTATTTTTAATTGCAAAAATAAATTCAGTGTATTAATTTTTTTTAAATACTTGAATTATATAGAATTAATTTTAATAGAAAAAATATGTTAATATATTTTTTCTATTAATATCTTATATATGGGTTGGGGAGAAAGACATTAATAAAAAAATATATTAATATATTTTTTCTATTATGGGTGGGGCATTAATAGAGAAAATATATTAATATATTTTCTCTATTAATGCCCCCACCTCAACCTTTTTTGATCACAGGATGAAATGGAATAAACTCAGCTTTTTATACCCCATCAACCACTCAAATATATAGATCCAATCATTTCTAATCAAATTTCAAACTAACTTATATAGAAAATATGAGCAAAAATTAAAATAGTTATACTAAGCCAAAGTTAAGCCGTAAAGTCAATTTTGCTTTTATTAGTTTAGCACGTCAACACTTGCTTCCAAACCTACGATTGAGATTGTGGCACATTAAATTCTTTGGAATTGTCTATGAAAGTAGGTGACAGATGTCATAAGCTTGCATACCATTTTAGATTTTTTTATATATACCCATGGTAAGTGTATGGGGTTGGTTAGCTGTTTTACAAAATAGTTTTTTTGTTCGGAATCCGATGATATAAATTTACAAAAATCACTATTTTTTTAGTAAAATAATTATATAGATTATGACTAGAGTGTTTATGTTTAGTAAAATAATTATATAGATTATGACTAGAGTGTTTATGTTATTTGTGATAGGAGTTAAAAAGTTAAATTATTTGGATTTTTTTATAATTATAATTGGATTTAGGTTATAT
>JZKD02S1892799.1:384449-397194 GCA_000966675.3 Picea glauca | reverse complement strand
ATGTCTTTAGAGAATTAAAAACATTTACAAATTTCCTTAAAAACAACTTCTAAATTATGATGTTTTAATTATGTTACTTATATAAAAAAATACAACTAAATTTAAAAAAATAATATATTTATATTTTATTTTGTAAATAAAAATATAATACAAATACAAATTAAATTATATTCAAAAATAAATTAATTAACCATAATAGTTCCTTATACAAAGCTACCTCAATTAACCATAACAATTCCTTATACAAAATTACCTTAAAAGGATAGACTTGGCTCTAAACATTTTTTTACACATAGTAAATACCTTCAATAAGTTAAGTTAGAGTGGTCACGACATTCTCTTCAACAATACTCAAATGTTTACGGAACATCTTTCACTACTCGCATTTCACTTTGGAAATATCAACAATTTTCACCACTTACATCACTTTAAAAATATTTGATTTTTTTTTTTCAAAGTAATATTGGTTTGCATCTCCACACAACCACCCTATCCATTTGCATCAATCATATTTTTCATTTAAGTAAGGGTGAATTTGCAGAAAATTTTTGAGACAAAATAAATGATAAGACCCAACTCCAGTGATTTTTAAGAAGCTTGAACTATGTCAATCAGTTTTATAAATATTTTATTAAAGATAAAAAAATAATGAATGACAAGTTAAAAAAGTATCCTATGTCTTGGACTGAAACACACACTGAAGCTGTGACAAAGATAAAATATAAATTCAAACACTTGCCAATATTGCATGTTGCAAGTGATGAACTCTTGAAAATTGTTGAGACTGATGATAGTGACCAAGGATGGGGAGGAGTTCCTAAATAAGTTAAGGTAGGCAGATCAAAACCACATGAAGAAATCATACAATTTTCTTCAAGGACCTCGCTTGAAAATAGAAAGAACTATGCAATAATTGACAAAGAAATAAAGGCATCCCTCAATGAAACCAATAAGTTTGAAATATATTTCATCAATAAAAGAATTATACTTAGAACTGTTGTTGTTACGATGAACAAGGTGTTATATAAGAAAATTACTAAATCACGCGAAGAAAAATTTGCAAGATGGAAAGATCTATTTGAAAATTTTGATTTTGATATTGAACATATCAAAGAATCTAAAGATTCTATCCATGATTTTCTCCATAGAGAAAACCTTCAAGTGAGCATGTGCAAGCGAGCGAGGGAACAAGAGAGTGAGGACAAGCAAACGTGGTTACAAAACAAGCAAAATCAAATGCATAAAACCATTGTATGGCCATTGTTAGTGAGTGGAAAAATGGAGGTGAACAAATAAGAAATATCCCAGACAATGAAGATTGAGAAGTATATGCCCAATTATGGAAACCTACATGGAAAATCAGAAGAACTCAATTTCTCGATATGAATTTGCAGCAAATTCATCTCCTACCAAATTGTGTTCCAGAACTAAGAAGAATCCTGTTTTATACCGGAAACATCCAGACATGCTTTATGACAGATTGACGAGAGCTACAGCTGATGCTAATTCAACTTTATGCTACACCTTCCGAAATATAAACTTGATTTGGAAACAGTTTAATAATAATGCATGATTATTTCCTTAATATTTTTCACTTGTCAGACCTCGATCCTATGCTCTTTGGCCAGATCAAGATCCCATACAGAAGTTCTACAGAACAAACATGAATTACAGTGAATACAAAAAGGCATGGTGTAACACCTTATTTCCCCCAGTCTGTAAAAATAACTATACTGGCAAAGAACTATGGCAAATTCAAAGATGTGGATGTGTGATTTTGAATGGACCTTAGTATAAAAGGTCGACGAATGCAAATAATGTTATGAATATATGTTGCAGGACTGCTGGGAGGGGGATGTGCTGAATAGAGACCACAATGGCTGAGGAAAGGTGGTGGAAGGCACCTGGAATGGTGGCGTTAACTTTCATCGAAACCAATATCATATTTGGTCTTCACTGGCCCGAAGATGAAGAGCGGCTTGCTGGCCTCAAATGAATTACTCACTAGGTTGGTAGGTGAAGAGGCTCCTCATGAGTTAATGAGGAATGGGGGTGAATCGCCCATCCGTGGAAGCCTTAGGCCTAGCCACTACGGGGACGTTCGTGCCACACGCAACCTCACCGGAAAAAGAAAAGGTAGGAAATAGGTGTGGAGGGAGCCAATCACGACAGAGATCGCAGGAGGGAAGAAATCGGAAGGGCTCTGGAAAATACACAGAGTGATTGACAAGCAGAGAAGAAGGAGAGTAACCTTTGTTCTCGACTTCTGATGAACAAAGACTCAGTCTCACAGCATCGTGGTCTAGCTCGGGGGTGGCTAGTGGTAAATCCGTTGGGAGTCATTGAGCCTACGGTTGGGTGGAAACGAGCACCCCTTTTAGCAGTTGCATCACCTGGTGTTTTCTGATAAGTGTTTATATCTTGTGTCTTGCATTGAATATCTTGGAATGTATACTCATGGTTTGAACACTTATAAATGGTTTCTGTGTAGAAATGTTTGCATGGTGTTTTGATCGGAAATGGTGGTTGCATGCTTATGTTGGAATGACCACATTCAGTTTATATATATATATATATATATATACTTGAACAAATTCAGTTTTCAAGACTGTTCTCGGGAGATTTTTTCCCCTTATTTGTATCTCATGCTGCCCTAGATAGATTCCCCACAGGGACACCCTTTTGGGATCGTTCCCTTACATTCTAGAAGCAGGGAAAATTCCCTTAAAGGACTACCACCATGGTAAACTCCTGAATTTGATTATTATCTATCACAGATGTTAACAACTCATGGATTTAAGAAGACCTCTCAGTCTGGTCATAAAACCTGGTGAAAATTTGCTCAGGAACCCGATGAAGGATTTTAAGGCCTAAGTTTGGAAACCTTGCACGAGAGAGAGTGGGCCTCTTAGAGCTCGGTGTTTCGGCGTTTCGATACCCTAGACACCTAAGGGTAAGTTCCCTTGTACTCGCAAGTCCTGAAACCCCAACTTGTGAAGTCCTGAAATAATAGAGTGTGACTTTTCGGCATTTCAATACCAAGAATACCCAAGGGCGATTTCCCTTGTACTCGCAAATCTCGAAACCCCGACTTGCGAAATCCCAAAATGATAGAGAGTTTGGTGTTTTGGAGTTTCGACTCCTAGAAAACCCAGGTGCGAGACCTCTTGTCATCGCATATCCCGAAATCTTGATGGAGGAAATCCCGAAATAGTGGAGCATGTTTAGAGTTTTGATGACTCAGAGTTTTTGGCTCCCAGAAGATCTAGGTGCGAGGCCTCCTGTCTATGCACATCGTGAGACTCTGATTCGCGAAACCCCGAATTGGACCAGCATGGGTAAGTATTGATGTTCGGTATTTCGAGAACCGGGATATTCAAGGATAAGTTACCTTGTACCCACTAGTTGCGAAATCCTGAAATGCGAAACCCCAAATTTGGTCAAGTGTATGAGGAGCGGGTGTATCGCCTTTTCGACACTCGGGTAGTTGAGGAGTGTGAATCTTCGATCTCTTATATCGCGAAGTTCCGATATGTGAAACCTCGACTCGTGGCATCCCGATTTGGCATAGTATGACTTGGTTCGACATTTCGGCATTTTGGTACCCGAAATACCCAAGGGTAAGTTTCCCTTGTACTCGCAAGTCCCAAAACCCCAACTTACGAAATCCCGAAATGATAGAGTGTGACTTTCTGACATTTCGGTACTTAGAATACCCAAGGGTGAATTCCCTTTTACTCGCAAGTCCCGAAACCCTGAATTTCGAAACCCCGAAATGAACTTAGCCTCATATATATATATACATATATCAGTGTTTCGGAGTTTCAGCTCCCGAGAAACTCAGATGTGAGACCTCTTGTCATCGCACATCTCGAAACCCGGACTTGCAAAATCCCAAAATGATATAGTATGGAGAAGTTATGATATTTCGGTGTTTCGGCACCCGGAACACCTATGTGCAAGTTCTCTTGTGCTCGCCAGTCCCGAAAACCCAGTTTGTGAATTCCCGAAATAGACTGAGATATATATATATATATATATATATATATGCTGGTATTGGAGTTTCGGTTCCCGGGAAACCCAGGCACGAGACCTCCTGTCGTCGCATGTCTCGAAATTCCAGTATGCGAAATCCCGAAGGGTAGAGTACCAGGGCTTAATCCGAATTGTTGTTAATCTCGATAAGTGGTTAAACCTGTTTTGGGTTTCATCCCTTTGAAAGACAAGAGAGTACGGGGGAATGCTTGCATCACGACTCCCCAGATCACGATAGCAGAAGTTCCCTCTCGGTAAGGGCTGTGGGCATAACCATGGTCATATGAGGGACTTTAAAAGGAAAGAAAGCCAAAATTTTCTATCCCTGTGGTGGGTGTGTTACAAATTGGTATCAGAGCATGGTTACAACACTTGTCTTGCTTAGGCTCATGAACAGGTTGCGCAGAGACTCCATTCAAAGTACTCCTAAAAAGAGTAACCCTCTATCTTAACCCCCTTAGTCACAAGTCGAGGTTAAGAATGAAAACTCCTATTGTGCATGTGCATGTGGAAAATATGAATTATGTATTGGTTATAAATGAATATAAACATTGACTAACAACCAACATTTTTCTTTTGCACACAAGCGGAAGATCAACCGCGGGAAATTGCAGACGTATAGAATGGTGACTCGCCATGAAGTGGGGGAGGGATCCCACAATAGAGACGAAGAGTCTGACGAAAGGAGGGTGGTAGGGACCCCTCCATATCTAGTCAAGATTGTGAGGAGCCTCATGGTCAAATTACAAAGCTGCAAGGCTAACAATGAGAGGATGATGAAAGAACAAGAGAAACAAATGAAAATTAATGCAGTGTTACTGCAGATCTTATCCGACCTACAAAGACAAATGCAACATGAACCTGAGACACAGAAGCATGGTCATATCAGTGGCCACACTGAGAGGAGCACATTCAGAAAGGTCCACCCCAGAGATAAGGGACAAGCATCGGATGATTCTTCTGGAAAGGAAGCTGGCGATTCAGAGGGATCTTCTAGCAGCAGAACTAGTTCTCATTCCCGAAGAAAACGAAAGAAGCAGAAACTTTCCAAGAGTCATAATCTCGAAGATTTCAAGAAGGCCAAACCACCCTCCTTCGACGGTGAAATAAAGAAGGGAGAGGAAGCAAAGGCCTGGCTTCTTGGACTAAAGAAGTATTTCAGAGTCCACGACTTCTTAGAAAATATGAAGGCCCGAGTAGCCACCTTCAACTTGAATGGAAAGGCTTCCATTTGGTGGGAAGACCTTGAGAATGTAAAAGGGATTCACGAAGAAGACCTGTCTTGGGAACGGTTTGAGAAATACTTCAGGAAGAAATATCTGTCGGAGAAATACTTCTATGAAAAGACTAAAGAATTCTATGAACTCAAATTGGGGCAACTCACCATAGAGGAATATGTCAGCAAATTCCTCGAGTTGCTGAGGTATGTACCCTACATAAAAGCAGAAAAGGAAAAGGTGCAACGATTCATTGGTGGACTACCTAAGGACTATCAAAACATGATTGAATTTGACAAACCAAAGACCATAGAGGATACTATCCGAAAGGCAAGATATTGTTATGAACAGCTTGGGCATCAGACAGGACCTCGCGAAGGATGTAAATCGAAGAATAGTTTGGGATTCTAGAAAAATGGGTTTAAATCCCCAAGATTTAAGGACTATAAAAAGAACTCAAGGATGAGCTTCCCAGCCTGAAGTATACACTAGAATAACTTTCCCTCCTTGAGCAGAAATAAACTTTATGGATCTGCCCAATAAAGCCTGATAACCCAAAGAGAGAACCTTTGAAATTTTGGGGTTGCGGAGAAGAACATCTACTGAGAGACTATCCACACCGACAATAGAATAGTCATATAATTTACAGCATCTAGGAAGATACCACTATCAATGATGTGGCCAGGAGTGTGCCGCAAATTTATGCAGCCTTGGATAATAACCAAGCTGACCACCAAGCTTCAGTGGTGGAAATAGAAGGTATGATTTCCAACCATCTAGTGTCTATTCTAATTGACCATGGTTCAAACTTGATTTATATAGCCCCTAATATTGTTGATAAGTGTAAACTACAGCCACATAAACCTACCAAGCCATGGTTGGTACAGTTAGCCACTGGCACCAAAAGAAGGGTAACATAGGTCATACCAGCCTGCCAATTAATGTTGGGTGAACTCCCCACCCAAGCAAACCTTAACATGTTACCCCTAGGATCGTATGATCTGTTGATTGGTATGGACTGACTAGCTGCCCATAAATCCAGATTGGGTTGTTACCATAAAACCTTAGAATGTGTAAGTAAGGAAGGAAAAAGGATAACCCTTCAAGGGATCCGAAAACCTATGTCGGTGAGACAAATATCATCTCTACAAATGAGAAGGTATTGCCAAAAAATGATGTTCCAACAATCAAGTGCGATTGGTAGGAGAAGTGTGATGAGAAGGTAGGAGAAGTGTGATGAACCATCAATATCATCTCTACAAATGAGAAGGTAGGAGAAGTGTGATGAACCATCAATGCTTGATGTTCCAACAATCTGGACAAGAGTGATGAACGTATATCCCAGTACCCAATGAATATACAGGGGTGTGACTCACCTTTAACCAATCTACTTTGCATTGACTTCCTATATTCCCTTTTCTATTTTGGACTAACAAAACATCACAAGGATTTACATTGCCACCCTTGCTACTACCAATATTAGACTTAATCACTTCACCAATAATTCTTAGGTTCTCCTCCAATGAATTAGTTCCCAAGTGGATAGTTCATAAAGTACATGACTCATATGCAGAAAGCTTGAAGTCATTGAATTGGTCCATATCTATTGGCCTTCCAACATATCTTCCAAAAATCTACTAACTCCTCCTCCATCTCCACCATAGACCATTTCCTCTTAATTACTACCAAAAAAACCAATTCATACTATTCACTCATTGGAAGATAACTTAAAAGAAATTAGTTCTCATTTTGAGTTTATACCATTTTACTATGTCTTTAGAGAATTAAAAACATTTACAAATTTCCTTGAAAACAACTTCTAAATTATGATGTTTTAATTATGCTACTTATATAAAAAAAATACAACTAAATTTAAAAAAAATAATATATTTATATTGTATTTTGTAAATCAAAATATAATACAAATTAAATTATATTCAGAAATAAATTAATTAACCATAATAATTCCTTATACAAAGCTACCTCAATTAACCATAACAATTCCTTATACAAAACCACCTTAAAAGGATAGACTTGGCTCTAAACATTTTTTTACACATAGTAAATACCTTCAATAAGTTAAGTTAGAGTGGTCACGACATTCTCTTCAAAAATACTCAAATGTTTCTGGAACATCTTTCACTACTCGCATTTCACTTTAAAAATATCAACATTTTTCACCACTTACATCACTTTAAAAATATTTGATTTTTCTTAAGAGTAATATTGGTTTGCATATCCACACAACCATCCTATCCATTTGCATCAATCATATTTGTCATTTAAGTAAGGGTGAATTTGCAGAAAATTTTTGAGACAAAATAAATTATAAAACCCATCTCCAGTGCTTTCTAGGAAGCTTGAACTATGTCAGTCATTTTTATAAATATTGTGTTAAAGATAGAAAAATTCTGAATTATAGGATAAAAAAGGATCCTATGCCTTGGACTGAAGCACACATTGAGGCTGTGAGAAAGATAAAATATAAATTCAGACACTTGCCAATATTGCATCTTGCAAGTGATGAACTCTTTAAAATTGTTGAGTCTGATGATAGTGACCAAGGATGGGGAGGAGTTCTTAAATAAGTTAAGGTAGGCAGATCAAAGCCACAGGAAAAAATCATACAGTTTTCTGCAGGGACCTGGCTTGAAAATAGAAAGAACTATGCAATAATTGACAAAGAAATAAAGGCATCCCTCAATGCAATCAATAAGTTTGAAATATATTTCATCAATAAAAAAATTATTCTTAGAACTGATGTTGTTGCAATGAACAAGGTGTTACATAAGAAAATCACTAAATCACGTGAAGAAAAATTTGCAAGATGGAAAGATCTATTTGAAAATTTTGATTTTGATATTGAACATATCAAAGGATCTGAAAATTCTATCCATGATTTTCTCTATAGAGAAAACCTTCAAGCGAGCATGTGCAAGCGAGCGAGGGAACAAGAGAGTGAGGAAAAGCAAATGTGGTTACAAGCCAAGCAAAATCAAATGCATAAAACCATTGTATGGCCATTGTTAGTGAGTGGAAAAATGGAGATGAACAAATAAAAAATATCCCAGACAATGAATATTGAGAAGTATATGCCCAATTATGGAAACCTACATGGAAAATCAGAAGAACTCAATTTCTCGATATTAATTTGCAGCCAATTCATCTCCTACCAAATTGTGTTCCAGAACTAAGAAGAATCCCATTTTATACCGGAAACATTCCAGACATGATTGTAATGCCCCCAAGGTCGAGCCCCATTGTAAATCATGTTTATGAAATGAATTGTAATTATGTTTTTTATAGGTTGGTGAACCAAGTTAATATAAGTTGGTAGGCTTATGTGATTATTAGGCCAGAGAGCCTAAGTGTTGGAGGCCAAGAGCATGATTGTGTACATGTATCTATGCACATTATTATTAAAAATATAAACACCGCCGTGTGCAGACCGTCCACGATGAATGAGTGATGGGGGAATAAGCATCCATAGAGTGGGCAAAGGATTAGGGGCTTGAAGGTGGGAAGAGGGGCTAAGTGTTGAGCCTAGGGGATAAGCCTAAGGGCTTAAGCCTTGGGAATAATATTTTAACATTATTCCAAAAAGAATGTGAATAATATGTTTTATCCTAAGTTCTTTTGGAAGGACAAGTAACTTCCAAATGGATGGAACGCACACAGTTGCATGGGTGACAAGTGTCAACCCAAGTGCATGCAAATAAAGTGTCTGAGATCAACCGTGTTGCAGGGGGCTCCACCATTCAACCCTCGACTGCCTGGGCGTGAATCCGTCCTACCCCTGCAAGAGACCTGGTGCCATTCTGAAACCAGAGGGCGAAGTCTGTGTGTTGATTTTGGGGATAGCCTGTGTTGATTTTTGGAAAAGCCGATGCATCCTCTGTCTGAGTAGATCGAGCCTGTGTGTGGAGTCTCTGTCCCAAAGCCATAACCGTGAGACCATCCTGTCATTGTTGAGCCTGTTTGGAAAGCCCGTGTATGTTTTTCCCCATTGGATATTGTGGTCACCTAGTGCTGGACTGTGTGTGGCTTGTTGGCCAGTTTGTACAAAACTCTCTCCAGGGGAGAGAGGTGATTGAGGTTGGAAGAACAGGTTTCTTTTCCTGCGAGCGACTCTCTCCAGGTGAGAGAGTGCACAGAGGAAGGAAAGAACTCCTGGAAGGAACCCTGTAGCTGCCACAGAGCTCAGAGACTTCCGATCCGGTCTGTTGCTAAAACCCAAGGCAAGGGAGGTTAGCTGCCGAAGGACTGTCTAGGTGACAGAGAAGGTGTATACTCCCGGGGTGTAACAGGCATGTGGGGAAGGAGAGTCTGTGGTAGTGAGTATGAGTGGTTCCTAGGAGAAAATTCCTTCCTTCTGACTGTGTGTTTTCCCTGTAACCTCAGCCTAGACTAGGATTCCTTGCCTTGGGGGTGGAGCTTAGTTCCAGCTCAGGGGTGACCCACTACTGAGCTTGATGAGCGGTGTGGCCTAAGGCTGGGAGGTTCGTGGAAGGCCTGCATTTGGTTGGTGGAATTACCACCGTTTCAAAGATAAGTACCAGATGATGTTTTAATTACTTTTCTACATGTATGTTTATTTATATTTATCATGTATTCTGCTGTGCATACGAATTAATGTTAAAACCATTGATTATTTATAATAGCAGTAATTCTTACGGTTACTCTAAGTTTAAATGTGTTTTATTTGCTTAAATGCATGTCTTATATATAGAATTAAGTATGAGATTTTTATTCCACGTAGTAATGTTGGCCGACCATGGGGTTGATGGTCGAGAACGCTACAGTTTGGTATTAGATCCAAGGTTTCAACGCTGAGCCTAGATGGGCCAGTTGAGTGGTCTTTGGACTGAGGATTTGAAGAGAAATTGTGTCTGGAGGACCAATTTCAGACCTTTGAATGCTCTTAAGTGTCAAGGAGTTACTTGACCATGTTACCAAGCTCAGGAGGTGTAGCGGTATTATGAAACCACATCCGGGGTGGAAGCTATCCACAGGGAGAGAGGACTCCACACCAGAAGTGTTGGAGCCTTAGGATCTGTTCAGGAGGGAAGGCGGACCCTCATGACCGTCAGACCTGGAAAATGTGCACAGGGTTTAAAAACCCTTTGGAGTTGCACAGGAACGTGGAAATCGCGATACACGGAATTCTGAAACGATCTACACCGTAGGTCGTAAGTGACCGTCGGATCAAGTGGAAGAATAGATCGTAATTTTGGAATTTCGAAAAACGGAATTTCGAGATGTGTGAATGCACGAACTCTCGATGCTTGAAACCCAGAAACGCAGAAAAGATCTGCGTCGTAGATATGAGAGAAGTCTAATCGTTGGATTGCCTTGGAATGGACGTGGACACATGGGTGTGCACCATGTGCCAGTGAGTCGAGAAGACAAGCGAGAATCGTGGGACCCTATGACGTCGTCGAAGGTGACATGCACCTTCCTGAACGTGCCATGCGCCACCATGATTAAGCACGACAGCTATACTCTGGGCTCGAAGAGTAAAGTAAATCAGAATTTTGGAATTCGGGAGTTGGAGTGACAAGGGGTTGAGAGTCTCGTGGACTGAGACCCCGAAGCCAGAAGTCCCGAAAGCAAGTGTGAAAGCCTCATGAACCCAAACCCCGAAACCTGAAGTCCGAAAGTCCCAAAATTTGCAGAGCCGTCAGAGCTCAGAAAACTTTGTGAAGTCAAAACGTTTTCTCACTCACGTTGGTTTATGAATATTGTGATTTTGTTAAAGGATAAGGCCTAACAAAATCCGGTTGACTTCACGTTGTGTGTATAGAGTTCAACGGGTGTCAGGACAACCGAGTATACAAATGGAAGAGGCATAAATTGCCTCTGAAACAGAGGATGAAAGGGTAGGAAGGGATGTCAACTTGGGAATCAAAGGATCAAACTCTAATGGGCACAAAAAAGAGATGGATAAGGAAGGACATATGATGAAACTCATTGAAAGATTGCAGAAAGATGCCCAGGCTCGCTGAGATGATAGCCGAAAGCTCATGAGGATCAAGGATCAGTAGGGTGAATTCAACTTAAAGATGTTGAAGAGCCTGGAACAAATAGAAAGGAAATTGGAGAAGGGGAGTGGCTCAAGTAAGACAGAGAGTCGCAGAACCCTTGAGAGGAAAAGAAGATCAAGAAGTGTCAGGACCCCTGAGAGGAGAAGAAGATCGAGGAGTGGTAGAAGACATTATCGTCACTCCCCAAAGCATTCTGGTAAGGAAGCACATAGTAGTTCAAGCCCATCTCCTACCAGAAAGCACAGGAAATCTAGGATGGATGAATTGAAAGGGGAGATGAATAAGATTAAGCCTCCTACATTTGATGGAGAACATAAGAAGGAGGAAGATGCCGAAACATGGTTGCTTGGCATGAGGAAATATTTTCAACTGCAAAATTATTCCCCTCATGCAGAAGGAAGAATTTTGATGTATCAATTGAAAGGAAAAGCATCCATGTGGTGGGATCAGTTTGTGCAGGTGCAACACATTAGGGAGAAAGATATCACTTGGAAGGAGTTCAAGAGGTATTTCGAGAAGAAATACCTGACCAAAAGATATTATGACAGAAAGATGAAGGAGTTCTTCGAACTCAAGCTGGGTAGCATGACCATCGATGAATACGAACGAAGGTTTTTGGAACTACTGAAGTATGTTCCGTTCATCAAAGATGAGGCTGTCAAGATTCAGAGATATCTGAGTGGATTGCCACCTTCCATTAGTGACAAAATCCAGTATTGATCCGGATTTATGTAGGAACACAATGAAATACATAAATACACATAAACGCAGAGATGCAATGGAAATAAGACTTCATTTCATTAATAACAAATGATTGAAATATGCTTACAGACAGAATGGAAATAAACTAGCTAGGGCGTTGGTAGCTTATCTCTGAGAAGAGATGTGGTGGCTACTGGCCTCTGAACTGTGTTATAATGAGGCTCGAAGGCCTATTATTATTGAGAAACAATGGAAAACCCTAAACATTCAAAGGCCTAACCCTAGGAGATGAAACGCCAAGACTATGGGCCCCATTTGGGTAAGTTGGTACATCTACTTCCCAGGGACGTAACTTTGGCATACGATCTTTGGTTGATGCGTTCCATACCTCGTTAGAAATATCTATCCGAGGACTACAACTTTTTGGTGAGAGAAATTGATCTATGATCCATGTTGCTCCCCGTTTTCCCAAGAAACGTCATTTAAGGCCTCAAAACGGATCTGGAAGTTCAGGACCCGAAAAACTGCTAAAAATAGTAAATTGTGCGGAAACTGAAAAAACTGAAAGAAGCAATGGTGGGGGTCCAAGTGGAATAGGTGGGTGGCCACCAATATCCACCTAGATCATTTCTCCCCCCTTAGGAAGCAATGGTCCCCATTGCATTGAGTTCCTCCATGAGATGAGGAAACTTCTGCTGAACTTGGTCCCTGGTGAGCCACTTGCCTTGGTGAAGGAGTTGGCCTTCT